>CALNXK010000008.1:3505000-3607500 GCA_942486035.1 Porites lobata
ATTTCGCGGGTTCGCGGGGCCGCGAAATTTGTTAGAAATCCTATCTAATACATGTCGATACAACATAATTGAAACTTATCTCGGCTGTTGGGGCTGTTAATTGCCGTCACGTTCATCCCCACAACGAGCGAACAACGTTCCAAAACTACCAGGCATAAGTTATGTTGGGAACAACTGGGCACTAGTCATGATGTTTTAAAAAGCTTTGCCATCGGCTCATTTCTCGAGCGCTTTGTAGTTAAAATAGCAAGTGATTATCTCTGTTAAAAAACTTTAAACACGCTCGTCAAATCAGCGCAAAATCGATCGATTTCTGGCAAAATTTGTCCAGAAAATTCCACGAAATCGGCCGTTTTTACCTGTTGTTTTTCGACGAAGTTAGTCCCGAAAATCTCCGCGAAATTCCCGCAATATCAGCCGATTTTTTGTCGAATCTCTCTAAAAATCCCGCGAAACTTGACTTTTTTCTCCGCGACTGATCAGACGCCCTGTGTTGCTTGACTCATAAAAGTGAAAATATTCTTGATTTTGTGACCGAAAGCGCGTGAACCCTAATGTCTGTTTCAATGCGCGAATTGTAAACAACGTTTCTAGTTCTATTTCACCCAGGATTTCAGATCAACGTTTCGCAATGCACAGCCACTCGCTACATACTGATAACAATTGAAACAACTGATTTCATTTTCAATACGATCGATTGTGACCAGTCAACATGACCGGCAAGACGAAAAGTTGACTGGTCAACTCCCCAATCAGTCCGGACATTGTCCGTTGACCGGCCGTTATTTCGAGCCCTGACGTATTTAGGTCAGGCAAATCATGTATCTTTAAAATAGAGGAAATGAACTTTATATGGAAAACAGCTATCGCATCGGAATGTCTCTTTTTCCAATTCTAAACTCTGACAGACACTCGGACTCGGTCATGTTATTCAGGTTGAAAGTTGAATAACCTTCGTACGGAAAGCAGAGATTTTTCCATTCGAAAAGGTCAGACAACACTAAAAATTCTTCATCGTCAATGAAAGTAGACGTACGGCTTATAAAATAAGATCTTGCATCATCTTAAAAGACGCCTTTGCGAAAAAACTTTGTTGCGAACGAACATCACAGTTGTACTACTTCTACATGTTTGTTTACATTCAGTGTCATCGTCGTCGACCTACCGATCGACTTTATCTTAAGTTTCCTTTTTCCCGCCGAAACTGACGTTTTCGTTCCAGTCCTTTCCCAGTCAACAGACGTCGTCGTCTTGAACTTCGCCGTGGTTCTTAAGTCCCCTATTGATCCCTGTAACGCGACACCGACTCTCATTTGCTTTCCTCACTCGTTTGATCGTTTAAAAGTTCTACGCTTCAGATTTACAGTGTGATTACGACTTCGACTCCGTCCCTGGTGAAAACCGCCCTTTAGAGGAAGAATTGATCAGTTACTGTAAAAGCTTTATCAAGAATACAGACTCGAAAGGTATTGTTCTGTTCCCTGCTTTTGCTCCTCACATCTACAGTGTTCGTTCATATTCAAAATACGGGTCGTGTAAGTCATGTGTATTATGTTTCGAGACAAATCGATTACAGGCTTTTTTAAGTTCACATTTCGCGATGTCATTAGTTTACATCTCCATAAAAAGTTATGTATAGCACGAAACTAGCGCGAACTACTCCGTACGTGAACTGTGAACTTTCAAAGGTACGCCAAAAGTGACAAAATATCAAAGATGCAACTTTATAATTCAAATCCACCAATTCACTATCAAGATCGATAAAATTAACATCAGTTTGCTTTTTGAATGTGTCAAGATTGTAGAATTTAATTTTAATTCCCACGTGTTTCATGTCACGTATCAAGAGAGACGTTTTCTAAATCAAGATGCATGTTTCTTAAATCAAGAAGGGAGACGACAACTTTGATCAGTTTTGTTTCCGAGAGGGACTGAAACCGAAAAATGTGCCAGAGTACGTTAGTTTAGGTCTCTAGCAATGCAGGAGGGAATCGAAGAACTTGTCAGAAGAATCATTCGATCAGCACAAGAAGGAGTCAACACATCTCGAGCTAATGTGGCCTCAAACGTGTCAACACCTGACGAAGAACTGAGGCGGCGATTTAAGAACGAGATAGGCTCGATCAGAAAGAAAGCAGAACAGGCTCTCGTAGGAGCGCTTGTGAAATATCACCACAGGCGCGCAGAACGATTAAGAAACAAGCTTGTGGAATACTGTTACTAAGCAGACGTCTCACCAGAAAACGCAATCACCGGCTAGAAAGAAAACTGTCAACAAAGGTGACAATGTAAACGAGCTAGCCGAAGAATTGAAGACCAAGATTGGCGAAGTCGAGGTATTGTTAGAACAAATGAGATCACAAGTGTGTGCGAATAAACAAAGTGAATCTTACTCTTGTGTCTTATCAGACTCCTTAGAAGTAAGGGGAAAAGGGAAAGCAAGCCGCAAAGATAACAAAGCGGCCAAAACCGCGAGAGAAAAGAGCGGAGAAAAATCAAAGACAAAAAGCGCTTTTGTAACGCCATTGAGTCACGCAAACAATACGTCGAAAACCCTTCAAATGAACAACTGACAGATGAGCAAATTACTCTACTATCGCGTGGTCTAAAGTTTATCCCTAAACCCGTGACAAAAGAAAATCTTATCAGGCGTCAGCTTCTCGCGGATTTCAATCAATTTGCGAGACGAATGCGACTACAACATTATTTCACGGGGAAAAAAACGAACCTCATCCTTTCCACGTGAAGACGGACTGCAGTCCAGCCATCTGTAGCTCTGGAGACCTTCCTAGAGGAGGTAAAATTAGAGCTCGCAAGTATTGAATTTGACAAGCCAAGAGATAATATATCTACGGGAGAGCGCCAAGCTCTCAAAGAGTTATCGCGCAACAAAAGCGTTATTCTTAAGAAATCTGATAAAGGTAACACCACCGTCTTGATGAGCAGACAAGACAAACTAAACGAAGCTCAGGTTCTGCTTAATGATTCAAATAACTGCCGACCTCTAGACAAAACAATGGTTGGAACTACAACCAAAAAAGCTCAACAGCTTATTAAAACACTGCTCTCAGAGGGCCACATTGATAAAACGGCGGCTAAATGGCTCTCCCTAATACCCCGGGCCTAATACGCCTGATCCTCCGCAAATCCCAGTGTTTTACACACTTACTAAAATCCACAAACCGACACCTGTCGGAAGACCTATTATCTCAGGGTGTTCCGGACCTACAGAACGGATCTCAGCATTTGTTGACTACCTTATTCAGCCAAAAGCACAACTAGAAGCTTCGTATCTTAAAGATACGACAGACTTGGCTTCATCGAGAGGATTAAACTGCCATACTTGTTTCAATAGACGTCACAAGCCTATACACAAACATACCACAACGAGAGGGTATTACCACTGTATGCCATACATACGAAGAATTTCACCAAGGAAACCCTTCAGTCCCTGCAAGGTTTTTAAGCGAAATGCTTAGTCTGATACTAAACTAGAAAACTCGTTCCAATTTAACGAGAAAGATGGCAAACTCATGGAACAGCCATGGGCACGAAAATGGCCGTAGCCTTTGCTAACATCTTCGTGGCCAAAAAAGAAAAAGAAATACTCAGACAGAGCAGCATTAAGCCCATCTTTTGGAAAAGGTTTATCGATGACGTCATATCAGTATGGGACACAAGCAGAAACGAAATAGAAGAATTCCTTCTAAAGGCAAACAACTTCCATTCTACAATCAAATTCACGGCTGAAATATCAGAAACAGAGACTATATTCTTGGACATGACATGAAACACGTGGGAATTGAAATTAAATTCTACAATCTTGGCACATTCATAAAGCAAATTGATCTTGATAGTAAATTGGTGGATTTGAATTATAAAGTTGCATCTTTGATATTTTGTCACTTTTGGCGTAGCATATAAGGTCATATAATAGCATGATTTGTAGCAATATTTGGCATAAATACCACGAGCGATATTTCGGAATTGTTATACGTAATACGTTAGACCAGTGAAATTTGGGACAATTTCGAAATATCACGAGCGGTATTTATGCCAAATGTTACGTCCAAATCATGCTATTTTTTGTTTATACTACTACCCGCAAAGGTTTTGTAATTTTCGCATTTAGGTATTTCAAATTAAGCTGAAATACCACTGCACTGCTCTAAGCCAATCAAATTGCAGAAATTTCTCATGACTTATTACGAAAGTGAGACATTTCCTAATTCCTCCCTACATCACATTTGAATCCGAAAATTTGGGGCTTCCTTTTTCTACGAAAAATAGCCTTAGTTGGGAAGTAAAATGCGAAAATTAAACTTCAGAAAATCGTAGGGAATTTATAAGTGAAGCTTCGAAAATTGTACATGAAACGGTCATCTAGAAATTTTTAGTCTTCCTCAAGGAATAAAAAATTATAGGCAATATTTGCTTCTCCGAAAAGATATTTTATTGAAAACAGTCGTTGAGTACCCCTGAATTGGCAAACACACGAAAGTGTTCGGCTCGCTTCTCTCGCTGATAATTTCTCCTATTTAACCCTGTTTTTTGCTTTTTTCCCCCACTGCGGAGCCTGGTGCCAGGCTGGGAGAAGCATAACAAACTAGACTCGATTTTAACCGGCCTCCTATATGAACCTTCAAGCGGGTAAGGACAAAATATTGGGTAGGTTATGGTGTAGGCCATGGTGTAGGGGTGGTCAATTTTAGTAATATTTATGCTACCATTTTAGCCTTATGCTATCGTCGGCATAAGAATGAATGATGGTAAGATTGTTCTCGGTTTGATTGTTCTTAGGGCTTTTTTAAAAGGTGAAATAGGATATTATGCTCTGTTATTTTAACGATGTAAGGTATTTGCATTCGTGAGGCCCGAGTGGCCTTTCAAAAATCATATTACCGGAAAAACGCTCTGTTTCACTTTTACTGTGAAAACAAATTTCCATATATTCAAACGCTGGTATTTTTAAAACTTTAACTTTAATATGGAAATTTCGTTACGACATTTGTGTGATTAATCTTTGCCAGAAATGACTGTACAATAGTCCCAGGACCGTATCTGAAGAAGCTTTAACTTTGCCTGTGGCCTCTGAATCAACCTTACGTGCTATAGTGCACGTGCAATTTACCCTGGGGGGGGGGGGGACGGCGGTACTTGGGTAAATTTTTGCTGGGTATGTGCCGCTGGCCTCTCAGAGCCCCTACCCCATTATAGTCTATTCTGTGGCCAATTATAGACCCCATCTTAGTCACTTCTGGGCAAATATATAATTTTCGGGATCCCAACTCAGTCACTATCTATTTTTATGAACTGACTCATTTTTTAAAACTGAATGAAGAACACTTTTCTTTTTACCTACAGTACAAACATTCTGGTACGTTTGCTACCCGTAAATATGAAGAAAAGTCTTACCTCAAAGGAACAGAATCTAATCATGGGATAAAATTTTTTCCGCGATTAGCGATATTTAATCCTGGATTAGCGATAATCGGCTTTCCAGGAACCGGAGCCTGGTTACTAGTACAGATTATAATGCTCAACAAATACAAAGCGACAGGATACCCATTTGTTACCGAGTTTAACTTGCTTTCAAATTTTTAGGTACCATGATAGTTTATGCAGTAGCAGGTGTTCTTGCATTTGTAGCCATATTATGCAGCATATTGCCTGAGAAGAAAACGAGGTTTCCAAAGGAGTATCTCCATGATAACGGACGCCCCTTAGGTCTTTTGGAAGATGCTTTGCGACGCTTTCATGATGAGAATGGTTTTTTGATTCTTGCTAATGCTCTGGTTTTGCGAAACATGAAACCACTGCAAGAATCTGTAGTGAAGAAAGCCTTGGAGCTTCTGGCAGAGAGACATCCTATGCTGCGCATATGCATTAGAAAGAACAATGATGTTGATTATTGTTTTCAGAAAAGGCACAATGTTCTCGTGGATCTGCGTCAACTTGACACCTCAAACTGGCGCAACGTTATGGAGGAGAGTTTGTTGGAGAAATTTGATGTGGAAAATGGTCCTCTATGGAGGTTAACATTCCTTCCCAATGCAAGATATGAGACAGAAACAGGAAGTGACGTTAATGATACATCTTTTCCTCATGAGTGCATTTGCATTTTTTGCTTTCACCACAGCATAATAGATGGCACATCTTATTCAAGACTTTTTGCGGAATTTGTTCACCATCTGAATAAACTGAACAAGAACGAGGAGCCTAAAGTAACAGCAACGCCCATGTTGCCACCTTGTGATGTATATGTGGATGAAGTAATTCAGATAAAATGGTACCATATCGCAATGAAATTAGCTGTGAAACTATTGTGCTTCATACCGGGCCTCCCCAAATTTATTAAAACTGCAATGGGTGAAAAAGAAAACGCTTTTAGTAGAAAACATGGCATGGAGTACCAAAGAAATCCTCAGATTCAACCAAGAACCAAGATTATTCCCATCGAGTTTACAAAGGAAGAAACGACAACTTTTCTGAGGCGTTGCAAAGAGTGGCAGACCACGGTGCAAGGAGCCGTTCAAACGGCAGCAAGTGTAGCAATGGTAGATATGATGGAGGAACGCGAGTTTGAAGTGGAGGCCACAGTTACAGTTAATAGCAGACCATTCTTCAGAACCAAAGTTCCGAATGAGTACGTTGGACTATACTTTTGTCGTCTCTCTTGTAGAAACAAAATTCTTTCTTCCCCAAATCCTGAACAGTTCTGGAAGATAGGCTCAAGTTGAACAACAATAATAATAACAATAATAATAATCCATTTATATAGCGCCTTTTCTACAAGATTCAAAGGCGCTGTTTACAAAAAATTAGATAGAAGTAAAAAGTAAAAATAATCGCAAGAAATTGACATTAAAACTAGACGCTAACTACAAAATAGATAAATGTACACAATAGATAAAAAAAAATCAGATAACAAATAAAAACGTCACGATTCATAAGCTCGCATAAAAAGAAATGTTTTAAGTTTGCGTTTAAAATCATCAATTGAGTTTGCAGATTTAATATCCTCAGGTAAGTTATTCCAAAGTTCCGGAGCAGCAACAGAAAAAGCTCGTTTACCATACGAATTGAGATTAACATAGGGTTTAACTAATAAATTTCTGTTAGAGGATCTAAGATTGCGGCTGGGTGTATACAATTGAAGGAGTTCCTGTATATAGATTGGAGCTCGATCATGTAGTACTTTGTATGTAATTAACATAATTTTAAATTCAATGCGAAAGGAGACAGGGAGCCAGTGAAGATCCATCAGGACTGGAGTAATGTGGCAAAATCTTGGACACTGGTTGACAAGGCGAGCAGCAGAATTTTGAACATGTTGAAGCTTCCGAATAAGATAGGATGGTAGGCCGTACAATAAAGAATTAGAATAATCAAGTTTAGAAACTACGAAGGCATGAATAATGATCTTTGCAGCATCATAAGTAAGATATTTGCGTGTGAAACCAATGTTACGAAGATGGAAAAAGGACGATTGACAGACTGAATTGACATGAGGTACCATACAAAGGGACTGATCAAAGATAACTCCAATATTGCGTGCACTGGCGGAGCAGGATACAGTCTCATTTCATATATCAACAGAAGATAGTGGTGGCCGACGTCGATAGGAAGAGGATATTACGAGAACTTCGGACTTGCCTTTATTTAATTTCAGCTTGTTGGAAAGCATCCATGCGTCCATGTGCCGAACACAGTTTACCAATTTGGCGTTACTCAGATTCATATCAGAAACAGACGACGTCCTGAACGTAATATATAGCTGAGTGTCATCAGCATAAAAGTGATAGAACATTTGATGACGTCGAGTAATCTCGCCAAGAGGGGATGTGTACATTGAATATAACAATGGGCCAAGAACGGATCCCTGCGGTACACCAAACTCAAGAACATGAGAAGCAAACACCTGGAAGGTATGAAAATGTCTTTTATCATGCGACCAGTGTTTACTCAGATGTCAAGAGAGGGCGAAAGTGATCGAGGTGGTCGGGATCGCACATCTCTGTTGGTCTTCTCAAACCTTGGCTACTGCAAATTTCTTGATGGAACTCCAGATGAGGACGTCATCCTTAGAGCAATGTACGGCTGTTCTGCAGAACACCAACACGGACCCGCCATCTTTGGCAACAACCTGGCCACGTTCAACGGAAAACTGTTTTGGACGATTGTGTATTATAGCAACCTTGTAAGTGATGCCACCGCACAGAAATGTGCTGATTTAGTCAAAGAAACTATCCTTAATGCAATCAAGAACCGCTAAATGTGGCCCAGGGCTCGGCGACTTAGCTACAAAAAGTTGCAAAAATACTTGAGACACTTAACCTTGCTCGGCTTATGTGGTCTTTCTATGATCTTGTCTTTGTGAACCTCCTGCTTCCGTTGTGAAAATTGCTATCAAATACAAGAACGAACTGCAGTGTTTTTGTGTTTAATTCACAAAAACTTGATCACGTGACTAACCATTGCAAAAGGCCTATTAAGAATGAACATGACGAGCTTTCAGCCGCTCAAAACCTGTTATTATGCAAACTAGCTGAGGGTACATTAATGTTCCCTCAGTTAATTTGCATTAAAACCCATTTATATGATAACAAGCTTTTTGGGTTGAATAACATTTGAATTCGATTGAAATCGTGGTCTTTTCGTCGCCCGGTCTAGAGGCCCGAAAAAGGGGTATGGCGGAGGCTGTTAATGGCCCGAACTTGATATTCGTCGTATCGCCAAAATATTTATTCAATGAAACTAAAATTTATATTTTCATTACTAGAATGCCTAGGGTAGTCTACAGAATTTTTGGGGGATGTTTAAAAAATATTCTATTTTCCACCTCTGGTCGATATTTACAGACATCCGCTCAGTAAAGTAGTAAAGAACTTTTACCTCAATTTGAAAAATTTAACCACTTGCAAGTTCAGCGGTTAACGGTTTCATAAGTCATAGGGGTAAATGTTAAATGTAGCATGAAGTTAACTGTAGTTTTCAGGTATCCACTACCCAGGATACTACAGCATTCAGGGCCGTAGCTAGGTTTTTTGTAACGGGGGGCGGGGGCATTATTGCGAGTGCGGCGCCGCAACGCTATTTTCAGCACTTTTCACGAGATATGACTCCGAAACATCGACGTCGAATAAGTGTGAAAAGGTAGGTGTTTTCAGTGCTTACAAGTGATTATATCCGAGGTCCTGTTAATTAATTTAAAACACACCGTACATCCAAGCACTTGTACACTAAACATTTCAAAATACTGCATGATGTTTGGCTAACTAACCTATAAAAGATGTGTCAAGTTTGATTTTCTTTCATAAATATCCTTTTGTCCAGAGGACAAAAACGCGCCTTCACAACACAAGGGTTCTTGAACACAAGTTTAATAATCGAGAGTTGCACACTCACCATATTTTCTTAACAACACAACAGGATCGGTATTGGAGTCTCATCTTTGGCTAACAAGCTTCACCTCGCAAGTAAAAACCTACAAAACAAACACTTAATCACTGTTGGAACGGGATTTGGAAATACACGAGCTCCTAAGACTCACCATACGATGAGAAACTCCCGGCGACTAGCGCGTTACAAAGCACATGGTTTCTTTCTCGCTACACGACGAAACTGAGACGCGCTCACTAAGCATGCTGGGAGTATAAATTACAAAAATGAAATGGAACGGACTTAGGAAAACAAAATTGTTCTCTTGCTGAGGATTGGCCTCAACACCTTTGGCTTTGGCATGTAGTTGGTTCCACGATGAAATGCGACGCCACTAAGACCTTCTTTTGTCATTGAAGAACGTGTCCATAGCTTCAGACGACGGAGAGTAGAGAGGGAGGATCTTTCACAAGAAACACTACCAACTGGTGTGGTGAGGAAAATCGTAATATGGGCTTTTGCTTCCGTTTACTTACTACTTGCACACACCGTGAACCAACCAATTTCTCGACTATGAAAATGGCAAACAATTGCAAGTCACTACAATCAAACAAATCCTTCCACAAACTTGATTTGTCTGGCTCAACAGGTCCAGTGGGGACAGCTGCCCCCCCCTAACCCCCCCCACCCCCCCTCCCCCTCTACCTACGGCTCTGGCTTTGATTAGAACATTTTTGCATTTCAACTGTAGATTGCAGGGATCCACTACCCATGATACTACAGGATTGATTAGAGGAATATTTGCAAGTTACCTGTAGATTGCAGGTATCCACTAACCATGATATACTGCAGCATTGATTACAGCATTTTTGCAAGTTAAGTGTCGCTTTCAGGTATCCACTTTCCATGATACCACAGCTTTCATTACAGCATTTTTGCAAGTTAACTGTGGCTTGTAGGTATCCATTACCCATGATACTACAGGATTGATTACAGCATTTTTGCAAGTTAACTGTAGCTTTCAGGTATCCACTACCCATGATACTACAACATTGATTAGAGCATTTTTGCATGTTAACTGTAGATGGCAGGTATACACTATCCAGGATACTACAGCATTAGAGCATTTTTGCAAGTTAACTGTAGATTGCAGGTATCCACTACCCATGATACTACCACAGGTCACCCAGGCTCTGTGATAGTACCACAGTACGGTTCCAGTAAAATTACAGTGATTGTATGGGGTAAAAATACCATCCCAAAATTTCTAGGAAATACTAAATAAAGATCAATGAAACTTACTCTGCAGTTAATTGTTGTTATCCTTATTGCTCCAACGAAGGTTCGTGATAATTTGCAGTAATTTGTTCAAATTCACTCTATATACAATAATAATATACAAGGTAGGAAACACGAGATGCCATTTTCGCCGACATGCTCTCATTCAACACAACTTTTTCTACGAAATTCGAACTCCAACGGAAAATAACATGCCAGGATCGTACAAATAGGATAGCAGCAGATATGGAAACCAATGAAGCTTTCCCAGATAGAGAAATGAATCCCACAGACTTTGACAAACTCGAAGGATATAATCCAAACAGGCCGAGAATATGCTCGCCGAAGCAGCCGGGCCAGATCAACGCGCGGCCAGGAAAATGAGGTCTGGGCACTGTTCAAAAAAAATCCATCCCGGGAGTCCTGAGGTGACCTTTCTGGGGACCCATACATCATTTGCACAAAGCCACCCTACCCTGCTGAAAAAATACTTGATAGAAGGCAATTGTTCTTCCTAGCCGTACCACCCTTTGATCGCATTTGGATGTTAAAAATTGAGATAAATTGAAGACGAGGTATAGTTTAATAAGTATGCAATTACCTGTAGGTAATCCACTCTCCAACATCTTCAACACAGAATCGATGGTTTTTTCATGACGATCTTTTACTTTTCGTAGCTCGGTACTGTCTTCTCTCTCTTGATTTAAACCTAGAAGCATTTGAAGATGAACATGAAGTTCGATCTCGACGTGAATCAGCGCCACGAAACAAATTGCGAGAGTGGCTGAAAATATCGCCGATGAAAATTGAGAGGGGTGAGAGACTTTAGGTGTCTTTGATTTCTCCATGAACAGATGAACATCAAGAAAAAGAGTGCTAAGACGTTGATGAATTTTAGTTCATTTGCAGCTGAGGTTATAGTCGCACTCAGTGGATACGACAGCGGAAATGTTTTATGGGTCTCGGATTTAATTTCTTCTGTTTGACCTGGTCTCCACTGACAACATTGGCTATTTAATTCACTTATCTGTCAGCTTAACTATTTTAATTTCAGATACCTAGGGTGAATTAAACAGTCACCGACCTAAACTTGATCAGTTTCAGGGTTATTTGTCCGAAGCCATTCACCATGTCACAAAATTTTGATGATGGTTTTGAATTCATTTATAGTGAAAAGGCGTCTCTTTATTATTATTAAGGGGGAGAAAAGCGCGAAAGGGAAAGGGAGAGCAGTCCTTTTCCCTCCCTCCCTAATCCCCTCTCCCTTTTCCGTCCTTCCCCTCCCTTTTCGATGCCTGTCGCGCAGGTTAGAAGAGGTTGCTTGGTATGAGAGCAGCAATTGTTAATGCCTGGTCAATTCCTAATTGACAAAGGTGAGGTAATAGACCAGGGAAGTCCACGTCAACCATGTCAACGGGTACATCGCGGAATCGTGCACGTGGCGGTTCTCGAAGTCTGAATCGCGAGCGAGGTCGACTCAACAAACCTCGCACAGTCAACTGTGCTGTTTTTATTAACAATAATAGCTTTACAAGGAACCAACTAAATGTACATAAATTACTATACTTCAAAGTAATGCCAAGTAAAATAATCACAAGCATTGAATCCTTCTCGGTTATTAACTAATACATCTTTACGTGATTAAGGGATTTTTAAGTTCTTCAACCGGTCTTTGCGAGGATGGTGGTGGTTTGGTAAAAAAAACCGAAACTACTTGGGCTAGGTCAAAATGTACAGATATAACAAAAACCAAGTGAAAAAATACTAACAGCAGGGAACCAAAAAATTTCGAAAGAAATTGATTGAATTTCAGTAATAAAAACCACAGGTAGCCCAAGCTCGAAATATGAGCATCGGCGAGCATCGGCATTGTTGCGTAACATTCCAAATATAAGGATTTGTATGGCAAAAAAACCTACCGTTTCTGTAACCTACGAAAATGAAAGGATTTTAATAAAAAACAGCTTACCTTACTTAAAATGTGCGTTACGTCTCTCCTGTGTGGTCCACGGGCCGATTTATGACCGTTTTATCGGGTTTTTATGTAAACGGTTTTCTCTTTATATAGAGAGAAAACCGTTTACATAAAAACCCATAAAACGGCCATAAATCGCGGAGGAAACACTTTCTGGAATATTTCAGGCTCTGAAATAAGAACACTAAATACCAGGGGAAATAGCCTAGTCAAAAAACTAACCCCTACTCATCGATACTGTGATCGTTAACTGAAGCGGAACTCGGAAGTGAATCGTTTGAGTCAAGAGGGAAAACTTAAGACTGCATGTGAGCTAGATCAAACAAAACAAACACAAAGCTTAAATCAAAACTAATTAAACAAGAAGTGACTGAGATCGATGCTATAATTAAAGGTTCTTTGAATCACGACCACGACCACCACAGTGCATGGTGCAAAGAACTTTGGAACAAAAACCTAAAATTTTTAAGAAAAAAACTCAATTACCCCTCCTCATCGATACTGTGAACGTGAACTGAAGCTGAACTGGGAAATTAAGTTATAAATGGAAGTGCATCATTTGAGTAAGATGGAAAGGACTGCATGTGAGATATGGGCTTATATACCACATTCTAAAGATCAAACAATACAAATACGAAGTTAAAATCAAATTAAACTAATTAAACAAGAAGTGACTGAGATCAATGCTATAATTATAGGTTCTTAATCACGACCACGACCACTACAGTGCAAGGTGCAAAGAATTTTGGAACAAAACGTAAATATTTAAGTAATGGAGTCTCTATGCGCTAGACTCTAAGCTCTCCTTGAAATCTTAAATTTTGAAAAAATTCATCTCTGTTTAAGAACGAAAGGTCGGTAAAATTTCAATTTGGAAATGCCTTTAAGGTTTCTATGTGTGTTAAACGAATGATCATTAGACTAGCTTTCTCATGTAGCGTGCATGTCTTTTCTTTAGAGAAATAATTTGTGCTGGTCCAACTGACAACGGGCACTGTTTGTAGCAAAAAACGTTCATCATGCTTGTCCATAACATTTGAGTTTGCCTAATGTGTGATAACCTTCCTCATGTGAATTATTCAAGTCTCCCAGTTTGATCTGAGTCACAGGAAGAGTAGACTTGTCAGTCAGTAGACCGCTGTCCTCTCTCCAGCCGCCGCCACTGTTGTAACAATTACACTTTTGACCATTGGAGCAAGAGTTTGTTACTCCGCATGCGCACGTGTTGTTATATCCGGTAGCTCCGCCCCAGTAGTTTATACGTGTTCCGTTACGTGACACCCACCAGGCATATGAATCCTCAATGAAAAGGACGTCACCATTGCATTCAAACTTGATAAACTGTTCACAGTTTTGTGAGACTCGAGTGAGTGCTGCCAACTGAGCGGTGCTAACTCCAGTGTAAGTCACATATTTAGTGTAACAACCTGGAGTATAACATCCAGGACTGACGCTATTCACATGAGTTCTACTCTCACTGTTGTGGCTGATGACTGTCACGCCAACTCCTGCCTTGTCACTCATATCACAATACACACTGAACGGAGCCACGCCTCCTTTGCCATCAGGGTCAATAATATAATTACCTGAAGAGCTTCCACTGTGGCCTGATTTTATACTGCTACAGGAGAAAGGTTTGTTGTACACTTCAACAACAGAAGTCGTCTCAACCGAACGAAGTGCGTTCTTGGCCACGCAAGAATATGTTCCGGCATCGTTTGTAACCACGCTCCTGAGGAGCAAAGTTCCATTTGAATAAATCACGTGACTCTGAGGTAAGCCTTTTCCAGTTCTCTTCCACGTGATCTCAGTGTTACCTTGAGCGGCACAGTTTAACAATAAGTTGCGTGACTGCTTTACAGTAACTTTCCAGGGAGGAATAAGGGTAAATGTGAGCCTGTCAATCACTATTAACTGAGCAACAACGAAGTCCTGTCCGAGTAAATTCTTTGCTGAACATACGTAATCACCCTTGTCAGTTTTAGCTATGTTACGAATTGTCATGTTCCCATCGGTCACTGCAGTCTTCCCTTTTGGCAACGAACCAAACGCTCTCCGCCACGTAATCGTTGGTATTGGAAGACCTGTAGCTTTACACTGCAACCTCACGTTTTCCCCTACTTCAGCAACAATAGACGAGGGTTTTTGAGTGATTAAGGCAGCAACTGTAAAGTAATAAAAAAATATGATAAGCCAAGAAAATTTAAAAAGTTGCAAGTAAAAAGAGAGGATTCTGGTAAAACGTCTCCGAGTTCCTTTGATTAGACTGGAGTCAAACCTAAAATCTACCGATAACAGTTTCGGTCGCATTATTTTCTCCTGAGCAATGTTACAGGGGACGATTCACAACGACAATTTTCATTGCAATACAGCTTTGCAACATTGCGAGGAAATTTCTTCGAATTGTTCCAACATTGTTGCCTTAAAAATCATCGTTGCAAATCGCCTTGCGTAGAATTCCCCTTATACAATTAGGTATATAGGACACTATGGTCGAAGTTGTATTAATAACCCAATTACCGCCCTATTCGCTAAAAACAGGCATTTTTGACGAGACTAATCATCAAAATCATCATCATCATTACTAGCTTATGGACAGTGGGATATTTATGATTGTTCATGGGGAATTTAACAGACATCGTTTACTGTTAATAAGCCTACTTTTAAGGTGAAAGTATATCATGTAATGGAATTTGATTTCTTATTAATAGCTTCTAATCCATGAATTTTCCAATAAGTAACAAACGAGGAGCATGTTACCTTGGACAGTTAACGTGGCCATTTTTTTTATTAATCCAAGAATGTTGCTTGCCACGCACGTGTACACTCCACCATCTTGTGACGTCACATCCTTAACAATTAAACCTCCACGAGACTGTACAATTCGTTTGTCGGCTGGAAGGCTGGTATTTTCTTTAAGCCATGTAATTTGAGGAACAGGATTTCCTCTAACCTCACACTGCAGTGAAGCTACATCAGTTTCGTTTACCACCGTGGAAACTGGGGATGTCACAATAGAAGGTGCTGAGATGGATTCACCAGGATGGCCCTTGGGTCCTTGAGGGCCCTGATCGCCCCTAGGTCCAGGGGGCCCCTGATCTCCCTGAGAACCTTTAGGCCCCTGTGGTCCAATGGGACCTGGCGGACCATGCTTGCCTGGAGTACCAGGCCTGCCTCGGCGTCCCCTGATTCCTTTCGGACAATGAATTGTACAGGCCATTTGAATTTCTTTTCTGGTGAAGTTTTCACTGGCGTTTGAATCCTCGTTTGGCACATGGCGTTTTTGACGGATGTGTGCATCTGAAATGCGATGTAATCAGTAAATCAGTTCTTTGGGAGCAAAGGCCTTAATCTTCAAAAAAGGTAAAAGTAAAGGTTCACACGAGTCAAAGCCCCAAACGACCGGAGCTTATCCTGGTTTCTATAGCATGAAGTATGCCTCCGTTACTTAAAGAAAAAAATTAAAATGATCAAAATGCCTGTCCCATTTTCATCTTATATTCCTAAATTACCTAAAAATACTTCAAAGGAAAATAAACTTCTTTAAACTATGCAAAAAAACTCCGCGAACCATAAACTCAGCTAAAATTCCCTTATCACAATTGACAGAGAGGTATCTCACCAATGGAACACGTATGAGGGTGTACTTATGACGAGATCTTTACCAGATGTCATCAAGGCTTGAGTTATTTGATGGGGCAATCGTGTGACAGCATTTGCCGAAATTCACCTTACGTTTATCCCATGTCTTAGAGACCGGGCAAATTCTTGGTAACGGAAGTTAAAATTCTACCTTTTCTGTTACATCTTTAAGTGAAATTAATAACTCAGAAAAACCAAACATACTCCATAATAATCCTCACTAGCTCCTCCGTCACCACGAAAATCAGCACGACCCACTTTTCATTTTTTCCTACTGTAATCTTAGTAACGGAAGTTACAACCTTAACTGTTCACCCTAAATCCTGCTATTGTGAGAGGGAATTTCTTTCCACAGGCTTTTGCTCTTCATTTTATGTATTGCGTATCAAAAAGAGCAAGCTTAAGTAACATTTACCCGATGTAAATCATTCGCAGTATTTATTTCTAGGCCATTTGTGATCTGCCCTAGCCTCAGATCGGTAACGGAGGTTTCATAAAAATAGCGGACACCAGTTCACTGTAGTTAAAAGCAACAAAACTGACCTGCAGTGAGAAATGATCATGTAGGACTTTAGTTTAGGTCCCTCCCGAGACATTGGATTGATTAGTTTCCATAGTATAAGGTGACAAGCACAAATATACCGTAACCCTCTATACCCACCATCTCTGCGGACATAGCCAAATTGCATTTTTTGGACACTTTTGGCCTTGATTCCCTCAAAGTTAATTACTGTCTACAGGAGCACAAAGGGGTACTGTCGCTATTTATTTGGGCATATTTTAAGTATTTTTCAGCGAAATGAGTATGGGAAAACAGTATGAGTCCTCAAAACTTGCCATGCACACCAAAAAATGGTAATTTACCCACTTAACGTGGAATGATCATGAGTGCGGAGTATTGCTAGTCCATCGTTGGGTTACCCCCATGCGAGAAGCATGTCGCCAGCCCGCGGCCTATTTCCCTTTCGTAAACGGTCCTTGCCATTTTAACGGTCAATGCCACCATTGGTAACCAAGCCTTAGGTTGATTTCCACTGACGCGTTTTTGGTTACGCACGTTAACGCACGTAAATTTTAATCGCTTAAATAAAATAGAGGCAAGAGAAAAAAGTGCTGAGCTTAAACGAGAAGTTGAGCGAGGTTCAATTTTTACGCTTACGAGCGACCTTTCATGCATTGCCTCTATTTTATTGGCGAACGTAAATTTTACGCACGTACGCATGTCAAAATTACGCGACCCTTTCGAATCAACCTTAAGAGTCTTAAAAATGGCAGCGACCGCTTACGAAAGGGACAACTGTGCCCGGGGGGTACTCAACAAATTTTTAATCGGGGAGGCTCCGCCCCAAGGTCCAACCCCTTACCCGTTTATATACCATTTTTGACAGAAAAAGGTATTCCTTTTGTATGCCTTCTATTGAGAAAGGATACCCCTTTCACATACCTTTTTTAGAACTTTGCACCTCTTTTAGCTGTTGTAGATGCACGGTCTTTTAAATAGGAATCAATCACACAAATAGAACGTTTTCTCGACTTTATAAAGCCACGAAATTCATCTGTTAGCCCTTTTAGGCCCTTTCACAGACCCAAATGACAGATTTCCCTACCCTTTCGTATATTTCAAATTCGTATACCTGAGGCCTGACAAGTAAAGGTACCCCTTTCGGGCGGAGCCTCCCCGTATAGGCCATTATAGGGAGTACGTCCCCCGGGGAACTGCGTCGCCGGTACCCATTTGTACACCTGGGTGAAGAGACAGAAAGTGGACCAAAGTGCTGCGTATGAGGAAACAACGCGACTTGAATCCCGGACCTCCAGATCCTTAACCTTCATTAGCAAACACAAATTCAACTCTTTGCGATAATTGAGGTGACTCGGGCCACGGCTAACATGAAGGTTTATGCTCGTAAGGCAGGCCCCAGCGCCGCCTCCCCCCCACCTCCCCTCCCTGCCCCCCACATTCAAGCCTCTTTTATTCTCCTGCGTTACTTAGTCTTACAGAATGGTTCCTTAGGATGTAACATTCTATTTTTGTGGAAAGGTCAGTTTACTGGTGTTCCTTGTTTTGTTTCGTGCTATGTAGGCCTTAGAAGAATTTACTGACAGAGTTTCAGATAAACAGGAAGTGTTAATCAAATCCTTCCTAAATGCAACCGCCTCAGCTTTACAGGAATACTGCTGAATAGCAGTAACTTCCTTTTCCCCGCTCTTTAAAAAGAGGAAAAGCGAGCAAACAAAATTCTTTAGGAATACTGGCTTTGATGAGTACGAAGTATGAACTAAGTCAGAGTTGACCTCAGGTAAAAGGCGCTTCAGTTTGTCGTTTCCCTTAGTGAGCCAAAAATTGCAAACCCCTTTTTCCTAAAAAAAAAGGTTTTTTTTCCCCTGAGCTTAAATGATTCAATTTTTAAGTAATTTTAAATTTATTAGTTTTTTGATTCTTTCTTAATCGCATTTGGATGTTAATTAACAAGTGAGAAAAATTGAAGACTAGGGATAGTTTAATAAGTATGCAATTACCTAGTATAGGTGATCCACTCTCCAACATCTTCAACACAGAATCGATGGTTTTTTCATGACGATCGACTACTTTTCGCAGCTCGGTACTGTCTTCTTTCGCTTGATTTAAAACTTGAAGCATTTGACGATGAACATGAAGTTCGATCTCGACGTGAATCAGCGCCACGAAACAAATTGCGAGAGTGACTGAAAATATCGCGGATGAAAATTGCGAGTGGTGAAAGACTTGAGGTGTCTTTGATTTCTCCATGAACAGATGAACATTAAGAAAACGAGTGCTTATTAAAACGTCAATGATTTTTAGTTCATTTGCAGCTGGGGTTACTGTCGCACTCAGTGGATACGACAGCGGAAATGTTTTATGGGTGTCGGATTTAATTTCTTCTATTTGACCTGGTCTCCACTGACAACATTGGCTATTTTCCAAACAACTAAAAATTCACTTATCTGTCAGCTTAACTATTTTCAAGTAATCCTAACCTAAATTTCAGATGTCTAGGGTCAATTAAACAGTCACGGACGTAGACTTGATCATTTTCAGGGTTATTTGTCCAAAGCCATTCACCATATCGCAAAATTTTGAGGATGGTTTTCATTTATAGTGAAAAAGTGTCTCTTTATTAATAATGGCTATTATTTCATTCAAGACCTAATGTCGTCATTCCCTGGAAAGATATTGAAGGTTGGACTGCTGGTGATGATGATGATATTTATCATACCCCACCCTGCTCTATAAAAAATACTATAAAAAATACGGAAGTGAGACCATTGTGGAACATTGCTCGTTATTATAAATGTGCTGTAATTCAGGGAAAGACCGCAAGGTGTTTTCGCCGTCTGATAATTTGCCTCACAAATATACAAGATGGAATTTAAAAATTCTCATAACTTTTGTTTTTTTTTCTGTAAAGTTCCAGGTATTTCATTTTTTTAGAAGAGGTTTTAAAAACTGCGCGGCAGGCGCAAAACAGGCGAAGAGAGAGGAGGGGAGGGGAGGGGGAGAAAAGCGCGAAAGGGAAAGGGAGTGCAAGTCCCTTTCCCTCTCTCCCTAATCCCCTCTCCCTTTTCCGTCCTTCCCCTCCCCTTTCTAATCCTGCGGCGCAGGTTAGAAGTGGTTGCTTGGCATGAGAACAGCAATTGTTAATGCCTGGTCAGTTTCTAATAGACAAAGGTGAGGACCAGGGAAGCCCTCGTCAACGAGGACATCGTGTGATCCCGGAATGAATCGTGGCACGTGGCGGTTCTCGAAGGCTGAATCGCGGTGGAGGTCGACTCAACAAACCTCGCACAGTCAACTGCGCTGTTTTTATTAACAATACCAGCTTTACAAGGAACCAACTAAATGTACATGAATTACTATACTTCAAAGTAATGCCAAGTAAAATAATCACAAGCATTGAATCCTTCTCGGTTATTAAACACGGACCCTGCGTATAAAAGGACCTTTGCACTGGGCGAGCCGCCACTCATTTGAATCGAGACACCGAACTGTCAACATCAAATAACGCTAGACCACAGCTTTTCAAGTAGCAAGATACACTGTTGGCCGTAGCTCTGCTCAGGCGGGAAATAAAGATTAACTAAATCATCTAATTTCTCTCATTAAAGTCTGTAAATAACAAAGATGATCGGCTCTAGTCAGTTGTCTTCGCCCAAACGACTTCGGGTGAGTTGATTTTTCATACATTTTAGTTGCGTTGGTGTCTATATTTGTGTCTTTTCCCCCCATCGCCCGGCAAGCAAGCGCACAGAATCCACGTAGCTTCTGTTTTAATTTATCCTTTCTACAGATTACTGTCGAGATAAAAGAAGAGGATAGGGAAAGTTTTCTGGAACTTCTTCACAAGGCTACGCCGGATTGCGAAGTGATTTCCACTAGGAAGGTGAACGGCCCGTCTTCAAACGGTTAGTGCGGTAAAAGATCGCTTCTAAAATTTAATTTTCTATAATCACTACAATGTCGTTCTAGTGCAATTAGTTTCTGGTGTTGAACTTTTTCCTTCCATTTAAATATAATTTTATAGAGAACATTCTTTAAAAAACGAAGATTTCAGATTCAAAACAAGACATGATTTAGAGAAGATTTCGAATCGCGCGCGCAATTCCCTTATCTTTTACCCGCGGAGTGTAGAAGAAAATCGATTCCTGTCTGGGTTACGTGAAGATTTAGGTCAAGACCTTCCCACACGCAATATAATAATCGTAAAGGAACTAGTCTGTTTCATCCCAGTAGTCAAATCCAAATGCAGCTTACCAAGTGCAGAGGAAAACAGTCACATATTATTTTTCATTTGCAGAAAACAACAATCTCATCTTTTCTTAGTAGACTCTATCTAATTGACATCAACTAAATTTTACCTTTTCCTTGTAGCAACGAAACGTCCACGATTTTCTGTTCCTGCGACTGATGAAGATCAGCCCTGTGAAAATGTAAGCCTTTTTGAACGCTATCGGGCACAAAGCCATATTCCTGTCCCTGGCCCTGCATCACCTGGAGAAGATCAGCTCGAAGACTGATCTCCAAAACACTACAGACAGCACAGGCTGTGAATATTGCCTCCAGACTCGGTGCATTACCTCTTCCCCTTTCAAACCACAGGCAAGAGGTAATGCACGGATTAATAATCACATAAAGCGGAGAAAAGACTACAAGTGGTATTGGAGGACACTCAAAGATTGTGGTCTATGGGAGGACCCTGTGTACCAGGCCAGAAAAGAACAACTTGGCTGCCACATCGACGACGTGAGGGAGGTTATGTCACACTGTGTCATCAAAGATGTTCGAGAAAGGTGGCCTAATCCCCCTCATGTCCCATACCAGAGACACCGAAGAGCATGAGGCCCAATATATTCTGTGTCCGCAAAAAAGCGAACAAATTTCTTTCTTGAAAATTGGTTGGGAAAAAGAAGGACACATGATCTTCGGTGTATAAGCTATTGTAGATTTTTAGAAGGTGACAAGTAAAGTTTTGGCATGGGACGCGCCCTTGCGCTCGCTATGCATGCTTTCTTTGGGAAAAAAATGATAATTTTACAACTTCTAAGCCACTTGTGTAAGTCTCAAAATTACAGGCCAAAACAGTTTATGAAAGGTAAAGTGGTGTTATTATTGGGTAAACCAACTCTAGGTCAATGCTTATAGTTCTTATTGACCTGAGCCCTGGCCTTCTAGGAACAAGGCAAGATTTCCTTCAAATTAGTCCCAGGGTGCATTACTTCAGTGGACAACCACTGGAATAGTTGTTATAATCAAGTGGTTTGACTGTCATATGCTTTTCGCCCTAAAGACCCTCTAAAGGGAACAGTTCCAATAGGAAACCATTGTTTGGGGGTCTACGTATCAAACTACCTTGAATAGAGTTGTTCTCTTGCAGAAACGTATCATAAGAGTATTAATCACTAAGTCCTGTTTCGATGCCCCCAGTGCTCCATTATTCTATGAGTTTAATTTTCTTAGTATAATTAAAAGTGATATGCTACAGATCGGCTTGTTCATGTTCTCCTTCAAAAATAAGTTACTTCCAGTAGGCTTCCATGATATGTTCCTGTCTAGTTCTCAACTTCATTCTTATAATACAAGAAATGCCATGAATTACAGATCTCAATTTTCTAGAACCAATTTCAGGAGATTTACCATAGCATAGCAGGGCCCAAAGTTTTAGAATACCCTGCTGAACTCAAAGACGAATCTTCAAAAAATGTCTTTAAAAAGAACATACATACATTTTTAGCTCAACAAGGTTATCTGTCCTAATTATTTCCATATTGTTCATGAATAATTTCTTGTATAGCCATTTCTTTCTCTCTTTTGCTGCTTAGTTTTTGGACTATTAACTAGAATATTATATATATATTTTTGTTATAACTATTAATTTGAATCAATCATTAGATGCCCTAAATTAAGTTAACCCTGCCCTACTCTAATGGAGAAAGTCCATAGAGACTAAAAAGACATGAGAATTGCCTATTAATTCCTGTAAATGATATAAAAATTAACCTACTATCTAATTCAACTGCAATATGCTACATCTGTCACGTATTTCTAATTAACAGTAGGAAAGAAATTACGGTTATAGCTTCGCCAACAAGAACCATGGTGAGGCTTATTATTACAAATTCTTATAGAAGTATGTCCAGATATCATCTTTGAAGTGGAAGGTCTTTTCCACCAGCACCCTGTGTGGTGCAATTCGGTCTGGTTGGCGACTTGTTTGGTAATATTGAAGAGAAGATGTTTCTCTCAGCACATTCTCATTCTATATGAATAAACAAGAAGTGCTCCATATTATTGTATTTCATTCTCTGCAATAACTTCCGGGGCACACAGAAGCATACACACATACTAATAAAAAACAGTAAAATTATTTACTATAAATATTGTATTTTTAAACTTTACCCAGTCAATAATAGCCAGCTGGATTCTCACTTTCTATGAGTCTGCTCGCCTAAAGTGGATTCTCTTTTGTGCATAAATGAGCATCACCAAGTGCAATGTTTCAATCCAAAATGTATCACGACACTGGCAGGATAGATAGAAGTAGCATATTAGACTCTTTACAAAGGTTCAAATCTAATTTCTAATTACCATGGACATAAATACCAATATTGTGATAATACCAGAGCATAATCTTCAGCATTTTTGTAGACCGTGGTCCCCTCCACTGCTTTCCTGTATGCAGTAATTGCCCTTTCGTTTGTTAGGGGCTTCTTGCTGCATTCATAACCTTCTTCCTGACACCGGGAGTCTTTATTACAATTAGAGTGATCACCCTATTTGAATACAAAAAAACAATATGCAAACTGTTTACTTGCTTTTTTCTTCTATGACTATGCGAAATGTTTCAAGCAAACATTTTTTTACAACAAACCAACTCTTGGCTTCAATGAAGATTACCTTGTAATGGTTGATGATGTTAAGCATATAACTTTTCAGTTGATTCGCATCCCCATTGCAGTTCTTCATTGCATAATAAATGTGTTTTGGTGCACTTCACTGTACAAACAAAAGGAAAAAAAATTGAATTTTGGCAGTTGGTTCTATAATTTCCCATCAATGCCGACTTCGATGTTGATAATAATCACTACTTCAGCTTTATCAGATAATTCAGGGAACTAAAGGGATTTCTAAGTTCTTCAACTGGTTTATGCGAGGATGGTGGTGGTTTGGTAACAAAAACCAAAACTACTTGTGCTAGGTCGTAATGTACAGATATAACAAAAACCAAGTGAAAAAAAATACTAACAGCAGGGAACCAAGAAATTTCGAAAGAAATTGATTGAATTTCAGTAATAAAAACACTTTAAATGCAGGAAGCTGTGGAGTTATCGCTAAATTAATTTCCAGTTTCCTGAGGGGTGCATTTTTGGACATTTTGGATATTGTTACCCTAAATCTGGGGAAACTGAAAGCTATCTAACAATTTTAATTGCTTTGCTTTTCCAGCGAGTGAAGCTGTACAATGAGCATGCAGCTTAGGCCATGCGTAGAGCAAGTTTTGAGGTGTTTATGTGTTTATGTTTATCCACTTAGCGCTTCCTTTCCAAATTGTATACTTACAGCAGCTTTGATCCATATGACAGCGGAGTGTATTACATGACAAAGATAGCGCGTTCAAACCCGCGGAGGAAACCCTTTCTGGAATATTTAAGGCTCTGAAATAAGAAAACTAATTATCAAGGGAAATAACCTAGTCAAAAAACTCAATTACCCCTCCTCATCGATACTGTGAGCATGAACTGAAGCGGAGCTTGGAAGTGCATCGTTTGAGTCAAGAGGGAAAACTTAAGACTGCATGTTAGCTAGATCAAAGAATACAAACACGAAGTTTAAATCAAAACTAATTAAACAAGAAGTTACTGAGATCGATGCTATAATTAAATATTCTTCAAATCACGACCACGACCACCACAGTGCATGGTGCAAAGAACTTTGGAACAAAAACCTCAAAGTTTTAAGAAAAAAACTCAATTACCCCTCCTCATCGATACCGTGAGCGTGAACTGAAAGGAACTTGGAAATTAAGTTATAAATGGAAGTGCATCATTTGAGTAAGATGGAAAGGACTGCAGGTGAGATAATTGTGGGCCTATATACCACATTCTAATGATTAAACAATACAAATACGAAGTTAAAATCAAATTAAACTAATTAAACAAGAGGTGACAGAGATCGATGCTATAATTATAGGTTCTTCATCACGACCACGACCACCACAGTGCATCGGGTGCAAAGAACTTTGGAACAAAACGTTAATATTTAAGTAATAGAGTCTCTATGCGCTAGACTCTATGGTCTCCTTTAAGTCTTAAATTTAAAAAAAATTCATCTCTGTTTAAGAACGAAAGGTCGATAAAATTTCAATTTGGAAATGCCTTTAAGGTTTCTATGTGTGTTAAACGAATGATCATTAGACTAGCTTTCTCATGTAGCGTGCATGTCTTTTCTTTAGAGAAATAATTTGTGCTGCTCCAACTGACAACGGGCACTGTTTGTAGCAAAATAAGTTCATCATGCCTGTCCATAACATTTGAGTTTGCCTAATGTGTGATAACCTTCCTCGGGATTGATTCAAGTCTCCCAGTCTGATCTGAGTCACAGGAAGAGAAGACTTGTCTGTCAGTAGACCGCTGTCCGCTCTCCAACCGCTATCAATTCTGTCGTTGTAACAATTACAATTGTTACCATTGGAGCAAGAGTTTGTTACTCCGCATGCGCACATGAAGTTATATCCTGTAGCTCCACCCCAGTAGTTCATGCGTGTTCCGTCACGTGACACCCACCAGGCATAACGATCCTCAACAAAAAGTACGTCATTATTGCATTCAAACTTGATAAACTGTTCACAGTTCTGTGAGACTCGAGTGAGTGCTGCCAACTGAGCTGTGCTAACTCCAGTGTAGGTCACATCTTTCCTGTAACAACCTGCATTAACACATCCAGGACTGACGCTATTCACATGAGTTCTACTCTCACTGTCGTGACTTATGACTGTCACGCCAACTCCTGCCTTGTCACTCATATCACAAAACACACTGAACGGAGCCACGCCTCCTTTGCCATCAGGGTCAATAATATAATTACCTGAAGAGCTTCCACTGCGGCCTGATTTTATACTGCTACAGGACAAAGGTTTGTTGTACACTTCAACAACAGTAGTAGTCTCGACAGAACGAAGTGCGTTCTTGGCCACGCAAGAATATGTTCCGGCATCGTTTGTAACCACGCTGCTGAGCAGCAAAGTTGCATTAGAATAAATCACGTGACTATGAGGTAAGACTTTTCCAGTTCTTTTCCACGTGATCTCTGTGTTTCCTTGAGCTGCACAGTTTAACAACAAGTTTCGTGACTGTGATACAGTAACTTTCCGGGGAGGAGTAAGGGTAAATGTAAGCCTGTCAATCACTATTAATTGAGCGACAACAAAGTCCTGTCCGAGAAAATTCTTTGCTGAGCATGCGTAATCCCCACTATCAGCTTTAGCTATGTTACGAATTGTCAATTTCCCATCATCCACTGCAGTCTTCCCTCTTGGTAAGGAACCAAACGCCCTCCGCCACGTGATCGTTGGTATTGGAAGACCTGTAGCTTTACACTGCAACCTCACGTTTTCCCCTACTTCAGCAACAATAGACGAGGGTTTTTGATTGATTAAGGCAGCAACTGTAAAGTAATGAAGAAATATAATAAGCCAAGAAAATAAAAACAAGTTACAAGTAAATCAAAACAGAGGATTCTGGGAAAACGCCTCCGAGTTCCCTTGATTAGAGCCGAACCTAGAATCTACCGATAACGGTTTTGGTCGCATTATTTTCTCCTGAGCGATGTTACACGGGACGATTCACAACGATAATTTTCAAGGCAATACAGCGTTGCAACATTGCGAGAAAATTCTTCGAATTGTGCCAACATTGTTGTCTTAAAAATCATCGTTCCAAATCGTCTTCAGTAGAATCCCCTTTGTATAACAGGAAATTATAGTCGAAGTTGTATTTATAGCCCAATTACCGCTCTATTCGCTAAAAACAGGCATTTTTGACGCGACTCATTATTATTAGTAGACTGTGAATAATTGTTTATGAGGAATTTAACAGACGTCGTTGACTATTAATACGCCTAATTTTAAAGTGAAAATATATCATGTAATGGAATTTGATTTCTCATTAATAGCTTCTAATCCATGAATTTTCCAATAAGAAACGAAGGAGGAGCATGTTACCTTGGACAGTTAACGTGGTCGATTTTGTTATTAATCCAAGAATGTTGCTTGCTACGCACGTGTACACTCCACCATCTTGTGACGTCACATCCTTAACCATTAAACCCCCACGAGATTGTACAATTCGTTTGTCGGCTGGAAGACTGGTATTTTCTTTAAGCCATGTAATTTGAGGAACAGGATTTCCTTTAACCTCACACTGCAGTGAAGCTACATCAGTTTCGTTTACCACCGTGGAAACAGGGGATGTCACAATAGAAGGAGCTGAGATGGATTCACCAGGATCGCCCTTGGGTCCTTGAGGGCCCTGGTCGCCCCTAGGTCCAGGGGCCCCCTGATCTCCCTGAGAACCTTTAGGGCCCTGTGATTCCTAGGGCCCAGGCGGACCATGCTTGCCTGCGGGACCAGGTCTGCCACGATTTCCCTGAGGCCCTGGCTGACCAAGCTTGCCTGGAGGACCAGGCCTGCCTCGGCGTCCCCTGATTCCTTTCGGACAATGAATTGTACAGGCCATTTGAATTTCTTTTCTTGTGAAGGTTTCACTTGCGTTTGAATCCTTGTTTTGCACATGGCGTTTTTGACGGATGTGTGCATCTGAAATGCAATGAAATCAGCAAATCAGTTCTTTGGGAGCAAGGGCCTTAATCTTCAAAGAAGGTAAAAGTAAAGGCTCACACGAGCCAAAGGCCCAAACGGCCGGAGTTATCCCGGTTTTTTTTTTTTTTAGCATGAAGCATGCCTAGGAGTATTGCTAGTCCATCGCAGCGTTACCCCCATGTGAGCAGCATGTCGCCAGTGCCTATTTCCCTTTCGTAAACGGTCGATGCCACCATTGGTAACCAAGCCTTTAGTCATGATGGATGTAATATACACCCCGTAAGTTGCAATAAGACAAATAATACGTTTTTGAATAGCCTTAGAAAGAACGAAGTTGAATCCCAAGTTGAATTTACGTTAAAAATTATGGAAAGGGATAGGGTCACCCGTTATTGAAGTAACAGTTAAGAAAAACCGTTTGCTAGTGTATGTACTTAATTTTTTTCGGAATTTTGGCGGGCTGGGTGTGGCAATGTAGTGGTAAGGGAGAGAGATTAGGATACGAAAGGTGTGGGTTCGGTGTCCAGGTAGGACCCTGGTTTGCGATTTTCTTTCTTATTGACAGAAAAGCTTTCAATAACAGGTCACAAATCTCTAAAGGTTGATTTCCACTGACGCGTTTTTGGCTACACACGTTAACGCACGTAAATTTTAATCGCTTAAATAAAATAGAGGCAAGAGAAAAAAGTGCTGAGCTTAAACGACAAGCTGAGCGAGGTTCAACTTTTACGCTTACGAGCGACCTTTGGTGCATTGCCTCTATTTTATTTGCGAAAGTAAATTTTACACACGTACGCATGTAAAAATTACGCGATCCTGGAAATCAGCCCTAAGAGTCTTAAAAATGGCAGCGACCGTTTACGAAAGGGACAACTGTGCCCGGGGGGTGGGGGTACTCAACAAATTTTTAGTCGGGGAGGCTCCGCCCCGAGGTCCAACCCCTTACCCTTTTATATACCATTTTTGACAGAAAAAGGTATTCCTTTTGTGTACCTTCTATTGAGAAAGGATACCCCTTTCACATACCTTTTTTAGAACTTTGCACCTCTTTTAGCTGTTGTAAATGCACGGTCTTTTAAATAGGAATCAATCACAAAAGTAGAACGTTTTCTCGACTTTATAAAGCCACAAAATTCATCTGTTAGCTCTTTTAGGCCCTTTCACAGACCCTTTCGTATACTTCAACGAGTAAAATCCCTACCCTTTCGTATACCTGAGGCCTGACAAAGGTACCCCTTTCGGGCGGAACCTCCCTGTATAGGCCATTATAGGGAGTACGCCCCCCGAGCAACTGCGTTGCTGGTACCCATTTGTACTCCTGGACGAGGAGAGAGAAAGTGGAGCAAAGTACCTTGTCTAAGGAAACAACGCGACTTGAATCCCGGACCTCCAGATCCTTAATCTTCATTAGCAAACACAAATTCAACTCTTTAATACTTCACCTATGATTGAGGTGACTGGGGCCACGGCTAACAAAAAGATTTATGATTACTCTCTCAAGTTCTGCTGGTAAGCCATGCCCACAGCGGCCTTCCCCCCCCCCCATAACACACGCATACATTCAACCCTCTTTCATTCTCCTACGTTACGTAGTCTTAAAGAATGGTTCCTTAGGATGTAACATTCTATTTTTGTGGAAAGGTCAACTGCTGGTGTTCCTTTTCTTGTTTCGTGCAATGTGGGCCTTAGAAGATTTTAATCAGTCTGACAGAGTTTCAGATAAACAGGAAGTGTTAATCAAATCCTTCCTAAATGCAACCGCCTCAGCTTTACAGGAATAGTGCTGAATGGCAGTAACTTCCTTTTCCCTTCTCTTTCAAAAGAGCGTGCAAAGAGAGCAAAAAAATTATTTAGGAATACTGCCGCTTTGATCAGCACGTATGAACTAAGTCAGCCAAAAATTGCAATCACCTTTTTCTTAAAAAAAGGTTGTTTTTTCTCTGAGCTTAAATGATTCAATTTTACTTTAAATTAATTAATCTTTTGATTCTTTTTTAAATTGCATATGGATGTTAAAAATTGAGAAAAATTGAAGACGATGGATAGTTTAATAAGAATACAATTACCTGTAGGTGATCCGCTCTGCATCATCTCCAACGCAGAATCGATGGTTTTTTCATGACGATCGACTACTTTTCGCAACTCGATGGGAACTCGATGCTGTCTTCTCTCTCTTGATTTTACACTTGAAGCATTTGACGATGAACATGAATTTCGATCTCGACGTGAATCAGCGCCACGAAACAAATTGCGAGAGTGACTGAAAATATCGCGGATGAAAATTGCGAGGGGTGAGAGACTTGAGGTGTCTTTGATTTCTCCATGAACAGTTGATCAGATAGAAAACGAGTGCTAAAAAACGTTGATGAATTTTAGTTCAATTGCAGCTTGGGTTGTTGTAGCTAGTGTATACGACAGCGGAAATGTTTTATGCCGGGTGTTGGATTTAATTTCTTCTGTTTGACCTGGTCTCCACTGACAACATTGGCTATTTTCCGAAAAACGAAAAATTCGCTTAGCTGTCAGTTTAGCTATTTTCATGTAATCCTAACCTCAATGTCAGATGTCTGGGGTCAATAACACACTGGCGGACGTCATCTCAGAGTGAGGACTAAACTTGATTAGCTGTAATTTTACTAATTTTTCTCTTTATTAGTAATGGCTCTTATTTCAACCAAAAGCTAATGTCGTATTTGTTTTGTCAGTTGGAGAAAGAACTTGCGGATTGATGATGATGATTGTGATGATTTTTATCATACCCCTGCTCTATAAAAATTACGAAAACAAGACGATAGGAAAGGAACATTGCTATTTATCATTAATGTACTGTAATTGAGGGTAAGAGTTCCAGGCATTTCTATTTTGATTTGGCGAGAGGACTGAAGAGACTAAACTGCTTGCCAGGCACAAAACTGAAACGGGAGGGGAGGGGAGAGTAAATTTCGGGCATGAAAACACGTTGATTTACCACTCACACAGTAAAATTTTAGCAACAGGAAAACCCCTTTTTAGGGGCTACTTAAACTTCCCAATTTTCACTCCAAATCTTGGGTGATTTTTGCTCCTGAAAAAGAGTTCCCTAAACTTCTTTTTGGAGTTAAAATAACTCCCAAAACAATAACTCCACTGTAAGGAGTTAAATTAACCCTACCAGAGGGGTTATTAGAACTCCTTGAAAATTACTGTGCAGAATGCTGGAAACCGTGTCATCATCGCTAAGTTAGACAAATTATAATTTTCACTTTCCTGAGGGTACATAATTTTTGGACATTTTGGACTGATTATATAGAAATCCAGGGAAACTGAAGGCTATATAATTATTCTGATCGTTTCACTGAAAAAAGGAATAATTAAAAAAAGACTGAAAAAGTTTTTCAGCGAGTGCAGTTATACAATGCATACTGGTAGCTGGACAATGTGTAGAGCAGGTTTTATTTAGATGTTTATCCAGTTAACGAATCATTTCCTAACGGTAGATAAATCCTTGTGGAATATTTAGTTCCTGAAATAACGAAAACAGTTACCAAAGGATCTAGCCTAATTAAGATTCAATAGGCCCCCTCGTCCATTTACTGTGACCGTCAACTGTGGTGGGACCTGTACGTGTAATGAGGGATTTTCTATAGCAGTGTGAAAGAAGTGTGGCAAGTGTGCGTCCTCCGACAGTGTGAAGTGATTGAGACAATTTTCAGAAGGGCAAGACCATTTATTCAAAAAAGACATTTACAATTTCGACAATTTTTCATTAACTGCATGCGTTTTAACTGTAAATCCTTTTTCCGTTTCCTCCACAGTTCTTACTAGCTTTCTGTCTTTATTTTCTCTCTTCCCGCGTCTTTTTTCTTTCTCTACTTTTTCCGTCTTTTCTCTTGCATCTTTCTTCTGTCTGTTTAATTACAGATTTCCTTTACTTTTAGACTCCATCACTTTAACTTATCTGATTAGATAGGTGTTTTTCATTAACATGCTATTACAATAAAGGCCAGTAGATATTAAAAGAAAACTAATGTCAAGGGGAGGGGGATGGGGAAGACTGCCATGTCCGCTCCATAAACTGCTGATTTAGCTGGTTTCAGAAAGATAAACTGTTGCTATATAAAAATGTCAGCAGTCCATCTCCCAAAAAAATACAAACTAGTTAATTAAAGGATGTTTATCGTATCAGTTCGTATATTTGAGTAATTTGACAGTTTTTAGAACCTAAAACGTTTATGTCTATACCAAAAAACGGACGCATTTAGTCCTGTAACACCTGAAAGCGCATCGCTTGAGTAAGAGGGAAAAGACTTCATTTTAGATAATTGTGGGCTTATTTAACCTTATTCTGTAAGATCAAACAATACAAATACGAAGTTAAAATCAAGATTACTATGATTAAACAAGAAGTTACTGATATCCATATTATAATTTTCAGGTTTGCGACCCCACAGTGCATGATGCAAAGAACTTTGGAACAAAACCTTAAATATTTCAGACTTGACTTAAGACTCGATGTGCTAGTTTATTGTAGTTATTGAAAGTAATTAAAAGTATTCTTATTCTCTCTAGCCGATGTTCACAAAAGTCCCCCGTTTTAGTTACTGTCTTTAAAAAAAATTTCTGTTTAAGAAAGTTCGATGAAATTTTATTCAAAATGCCATCAAGGTTTCTGTGTGTTTTAATCGATCATCGGACAACCTTCTCATGTAGCATGCATGTCTTATCTTTACAGAAATAATTTGCGCAAAAGTAAGTACTGGTCCGAAGCTTATTCCTTTCGACAAACGGGCCGTGTTTGTAGCAAAGCAAGTTCATCATGCTGGTCCATAACATTTGAGTTTGCCTAATGTGTGATAACCTTCCTCACTTGAATGATCTAAATCTCCCAGTCTGATCTGAGTCACTGGTAAAGCGGACTTGTCAGTCAGAAGACCGCTGTCCTCTCTCCAGCCACCGGCACTATTGTAACAGTTACACTTGTTACCATTAGAGCAGGAGTTTGTTACTCCGCATGCGCACATGTTTTTGTAGCCTGTAGCTCCATCCCAGTAGTTCATACGTGTTCCGTCCTACAATATTTAAGAAAAAAACTCAATTACCCCTTCTCATCGATACGGTGAGCGTAAACTGAAGGGAACTTGCATTGGAAGCACATCGTTTGAGTAAGACGGAAAAGACTACTTGTGAGATAATTGTGGGCTTATATACCACATTATAAAGATCAAACAATACAAATACGAAGTTTAAATCAAATTTAACTAATTAAACAAGAAGTGACTGAGATCAATGCTATATTTATAGGTTCTTAGACTTCTTAATCACGACCACGACCACTACAGTGCATCGGGTGCATAGAAACGGCTTTGGAACAAAACGTAAATATTTAAGTAATGGAATCTCTATGCACTAAACTCTATGTTCTCCTTTAAACCTTGAATTTTTTAAAAAAATTCATCTCTGTTTAAGAACGAAAAGTCGATAAAATTTCAATTGAAATGCCTTTAAGGTTTCTAGGTGTGTTAATTATGAACGAATGATCATTAGACTAGCTTTCTCATGTAGCGTCCATGTCTTTTCTTTAGAGAAATAATTTGTGCTGGTCCGACTGACAACGGGCACTGTTTGTAGCAAAAAACGTTCATCATGCCTGTCCATAACATTTGAGTTTGCCTAATGTGTGATAACCTTCCTCGGGATTGATTCAAGTCTCCCAGTCTGATCTGAGTCACAGGAAGAGTAGACTTATCTGTCAATAGACCGTTGTCCTCTCTCCAACCTCTGCCACCGTTGTAACAATTACACTTTTTACTATTAGAGCAGGAGCTTGTTACTCCGCATGCGCTCCTGTTGTTATATCCTGTAGCTCCACCCCAGTAGTTCATACGTGTTCCGTCACGTGACACCCACCAGGCACCATTCTGCTGTATAAAGTGAACATCATTATTGCATTCGAACTTGATAAACTGTTCACAGTTTTGTGAGACTCGAGTGAGTGCTTCCAACTGAGCGGTGCTAACTCCAGTGTAAGTCACATCTTTCCTGTAACAACCTGGACTACCACATCCAGGACTGACGCTATTCACATGAGTTCTACTCTCGCTGTCGTGACTTATGACCGTGACGCCAACTCCTCTCTTGTCACTCATATCACAATACACACTGAACGGAACCACGCTCTGCAGCTTGATTTTAAATCGCTACAGGATGTGGGTTTACGTTTGGGCAATTCGACAACAGATGATGCTTCAATGGACCGCAGCGAGTTTTTCGCTATGCATGTATACGAACCGGCATCATTTGGAGAAACGTTTGTCAGAAGCAAGGTTCCGTTTGGATAATCAACGTGATTTTGAGGCATATGTTTACCCACTCTTTTCCAGACGATCTCTATTGACCCCTGATCATGAGCTGTTCAATGTAAGGTCTCTTTGCAAGATTCTAAGACAGTTACTTTGTTGAGAGGGGTTAGGATGAATTGCAGCCTTTCAATCACCATCACCACGGCAACAGCGGATTCATCTCCAAGGAGATTCTTTGCTGAGCATGCGTAAGTCCCACTATCTGCTTTTGTTATACTGCGGATACTCAGGTTTCCATTTACTATTGAGCTTCTCTTTACCGGCAACTTGCTGAACGCTTTCCGCCATGTCACTCTTGGTGCAGACAAACCAGCAGCTTTACACTGCAGGCTCACATTTTGTCCTTCTTCCACTGTGATCGATGATGGTTTATGAGTGATTAAGGCGCGGACTGTAAAACAGAATCAGCTTTGACATCAGAGACATTAACAGTGACAAGGGTGATTTTAATCATTTTTCATAATGAGTTAAAACTCATTATGAAAACTGATCAATGGTGTAATCTCATAATGACTTTGTAAGCCTTATATGTTGAAACTACACCTTTTTAAAATGTCTTGGCGATTTTTCGAGCGCTGATTGATTGAGATCTATTGTCAATGAGATGATTAACCATGGAAATTACCTAGTGGTGGTGCAATTTTTTACTCTTTCTCTCTCGCGCGATTTTCCGGCTGTGCAAGTTCTTGTATGAAACAAAAGAACGACAGTTTCCCCTATTCTATATTCTCATAACCACAACCATAACCATAACCACACAATTGTCACAACTTTGCATTCCTATGGTCGATAAGAGAATAGACCAAAAAGATTGTTGTCGAGAAAAAGTTATTGGATGAAACAGACGAACAGATAGATAGATAGATAGATAGTTTATTAAAACTGCATCGCAGCCAAAGGCTGAATTACGCAATCATTTACAAAAACTTTACAATACTTGAAAATTACAAATGAATCCTAGATAATAAGTCAAAAACTGATTTTTAAGATAATATTAAAAATTCTATACAATACATTCGTATTAAAATATGTTAAAATATAAAGCATGAATATAAGTGGGATAAAACTGCAGCCCGGACTGTTTCGACATCGCATATATAAAAGTACTACTTGTTCTGTTCGTATAAAGCTTTGGCATATTAAAATGGCGCTGTCGTCTTAGGTTATAGCGTGAGTTGTCATAGTCTGGTGGAAGGAGCGCCTTCAATTTATGGTTTGGATCACTTACAATGTTATCAAAAAGCCTGCTACATAATACGCATATGGGTGTTAACCCCACCTCTATTGCCGAGTTGCACTTTCCTGAACAACAGTTTTCCTTAGTCTAGATTCTCATCGACCATAGAAATGACCAAAACATGGTCACAACTTTGTATTTCTATGCTCGATAAGAAAATAGACCCAATTTAAAATTGGTGTCGAATTATTAAGTGTATTAAAATTATAAAGTGTTCTTTTAAATAATTTGTCAAATTTAACCCGATGTGTTTGAACAAAGTATCGTCACGTTAACATGTAAGATAAGGAGAAAGATTTGATGTGGCAAATGTAAAAGGTAACAGGACAATAAATCCGATAATATCCCTCTTAGGAATCGTGGATACAAGACTGTTGGGCTTGGTTTTGTTTCAATCTGTTTGGGACATCAGTAACGTGTTGGGTGGTAACCCCTGAAGATAACCGTTCTAGTTCATTTTTAAGAACACGTTTTCAAAAACCATGAAGGCCTCATTGCAGCAAAGAAGACGATAGGTTAGCGTGCGGATGACTTTATTTTGTACTTTCGTTGAGTACGTTTTGATATCTCTGATTTAACCGATTTTTAAAAGCATAGGTCATGAAATGTAGCTTTTAGATGTAGGATCCTTTTAAGGGTCAAATCGAGTAGGATCCATGCCTACAGTAAGTTGGTCTCCTTTAGTGGTTTAATTTCAATTTTTTTCGACGATTAATCCTTCCTATTCATAATAGTGGTCAATATTTTTGCTAACTGACTGTGCCTCTTTCCCCAAAAACAATTTCCCAGGGCATCAGAATAAATGTCTATTCCTCACCTTGGACAGCTAACGTAGCCGATGAAGTCACCATTCCAAGAATATTTTCCGCTTTACACGTGTACACTCCACCATCCTGTGACGTAACATCTTTAATCATTAATGCATCACGTGATTGAACAACTCGTTTGTCATCGGAAAGACTTGAATTCTGCTTCAGCCATGTGACTTGAGGTGTTGGATTTCCCTCAACATCGCACTGAAATGAGGCTATACCAGTTTCATTCACCACCATAGATACTAGAGGTGACACAATAGAAGGAACTGAGATGGATTCACCAGGATCTCCCTTGGGTCCTTGAGGGCCCTGATCGCCTTTAGGTCCAGGTGGTCCTTGGTCTCCTTGAGTACCTGTAGGCCCCTGAGGTCCCTGAGGTCCTGGCGGAGCATGGCCTTCCTCGTCTTCCCCTGATTCCTTTCGGACAATGAATTGTACAGGCCAGGCTACCTAAGGCCAGTTGTATTTCTTTCCTAGTGAAGATCCCACTTGAGTTTGAATCCTTGTTTTGCACATGGCGTTTTTGACGGATGTGTGCATCTGAAATGTAAAGTAATCGGTAAATCAGTTCTTTGATAGCAAGAAGCCTTATCTTCAATAGCAAACACAATTTTAACTGTTTCTCCACTTATAATTGAGGGGACTTGGGCTGCAGCTGACATAAAGAATTATGGTCATTCTTTCAAGTTCTGTTCGTAAGGTAGGTCCGGGTTGTTCAAATGTTGGATAGCGTTATCCGCACCTGATAAATCGGTATTATCCAGTGAAACCAATAGATAGAATGGACAGAAATTTTCTTTCCAGTGGATAGCGTTATCCACCTTTTGAGCTACTGGGGCCAGGCTCCCAACCCCGACCCCCGACCCACCACCACCTCTACGTTGCATAGTCTCAAAGAATGTTCCTTAAGATGTAATATTCTATTTTGGGGCAAAGGTCGGCCGATAGCACTCCTTGTTTTGTTTCGTCTGCCTCCTCCATAGGCTTTCCCAGGGCTCAGTGGGGAACATGGGAGAGCTGGAGACAAGCGAGAAGCGCTTGAGAGGGATGATGGGAGCGAGTGCAGAGCGCGAGCGGAGACTCCCCTCGGCTCCGCCTTCCTTAATAATCAGGGAGCTTAAGCAACGACGACGGTGACGCCAACAAGAACGGCAACAAAGCAATAGGGTTAGATTGGCAAAACAACAACTTTGCATGTCACATTTTGTACGTTTCTTTGCCGTCGCTGCACAACTACAACATGAAAGTCCTAATTTCACGTTTTGTTGAGGACATGAACACAAGGCAACTTTCTTTTTCTTTTCCTGAACTTTGATACAGTCTTTTAGAATTCAACCCCAGAAAAATTTGCCAACATTTGACGAATTGGTCGAGTTGGAATAAGCGCGATAAAGTTTAAAGTAGCTCTAATTCACATTAAGTGACGTTTTCGTGGCCGTCGCCGTCGCCACCGTTGTTGCTTAAGTTCCCCATTAACTCAAACATCCCCCAAAAAGTGATCGCGAGCGACTGGGGACGAGGCAGTTGTATCGTGCTATGTGGGCCTTAAAAGTATTTCTGACATTTTCAGATAAACAGGAAGAAGTAATCAAATCCTTCCTAAAAGCAACCGCTTCAGCTTTACAGAAATAGTGCCGAATAGTTTAAAAATGGCTTACTGGGTTTGATCAGCACGTATGAACATGCGGAGTTGACCTCCCGTAAAAGAGGCTTAAAGAATGACAGTGTCCTTTCTCTGAGTGAGCCAACAATTGCAACTACCTTTTTCAAAAGGTTGTGTCGTTTTTTACTAAGCGTAGATGATTGACTTTTAAAGTGCCTAAAAATCAATGAGTCTTTCGATCCTTTTTTTATTTACATGTGACGTGGAAGTCAGAAAAAATTGAGAAATTGTAGACGAGGGCTAGTTAAATAAGTATACAAATACCTTTAGGTGATCCACTCAGCAATATCTTCAACACAGAATCGATGGTTTCTTTTTGATGAACGACTATATTTTGTAGCTCGTGGGTGTCTGCTCTCTCTTGATTTAAAATTTGAAGCATTTGACGATGAGCACGAATTTCGATCTCGACGTGAATCAACGCCACAAAACAAACAGCGAGGATACTGAAAATATCGCGGATGAAAACTTCGAGGGGTTAGAGACTGGAGGTGTTTTCGATTTCTCCATAACAGATGAAAATAAAGAAAACGGGTGCTATAACGTTAATGAATTTTAGTTCATTTGCAGCTGGGGTTGTTGTCGCATTTAGTGGATACGACATGGTCTCCACTGACAACATTGGCTATTTTCCAAGCAACTAAAAATTCACTTATCTGTCAGATCATCTATTTTCACGTAATCTTAAACTCGATTTCAGATGTCTGGGGTCAATAACACAGTGGCGGATGTCATTGCAGAGTGGGAACTAAACTTGATCAGGTCCAAAGCCATTCATCATCTCGTACAGTTTTAAGGATGATTTATAAAAAAGGTCTCTCTTTCTGCTAATCAGTATTTATGGCTATTATTTCATTTCATTCTATTATTTCAAAATCTGCTTTTTTAGTAATTAGTTTCGCTGAGATATAAAAGCTCGGCTAAAGAACTTGCGGGCTAATGGTGATGATAATTATTATTATTTATCATAAAACTAGGGAAGCAAGACAATTGTGGATTGATTGCTAGTTATCATAAATGTGCTGATATTAGGGAAGACCTCGACATGTTTGCGCGGATAATTTGCATCAGAAATATATAAAATAAAATTTCAAAATTCCTCGCAACTACTGCAAGGTTCCAGGCATTTCTATTTTGTTTAGAAGAGATTAAACTGCGTGGCAGGTGCAAAAAACGCGGGGGTTTGGGGAGGGGTGGGGGAGAAAAGCGCGAAAGGGAAAAGGGAGAGGAAGTCCCTTCTTTCTCTCCCCAATCCCCTCTCCCTTTTCCTTTCCCCACCCCTCCCCTTTTAAAGCCTTCGACGGAGGTTCGAAGAGGTTTACATGAATGAGAGAAGCAACTGTTAACGCCTGGTCAATTTCTAACAGTCTTCTTTTCATCAAAACAAAAAAGTTGTTAGTATTAAAATGGTTTGGACGACGGTTAAGGTAATAGACGAGGGAAGCCTACGTCAATGAAAACCAACGGGTATATAGTATGATCCCGGAATGAATCGCGCACGCGGCGGTTGTCGAACGCGGAATCCGCGCAGTGGCGGTCGATTTAAGGTGGCTGAACACAGTTTTGCGGGTGGTCAGCGGTAACTCGCGTGACCGCGCGTGTTTTTAATTAGACAAACAAACATGGCGGCGAAAAAGCAATGGTACACAGAAGACGATTTCTCAAAATCTACTCATTAAAATTTGGTGATATTTGGCAGAATTTTTACTTTTATTGTATTTTAGCTAATAAAAACTTTAAAATGGACGTTGAACAGACGAATTTCGTGACACATTTAATAATTACAATACAATTATATTATTGATTATCTAAAAGTCCGTCTGTTAAAATTTGATCAAATAAATTTCAAATGGCAATGATTTGTTATATTAATGTGTATGCAAGTTTACAGGAAAATCTAATGAGCGAATTTTATGTAAACTGAACAAAAGTGAAATTTTAAGGTTGTATTCAATCGTTCATGTTGCCATGGAAACTATGAAAACGTCAAATTTTACCTGTCAATCAAAATCTCTCATCAGTATATTTTTCACCTGCCAAGTTTCAGCTTGTGAGCTGTAACCTTTCTCCTGCCATGATTTGGCAAATGACATACACTCACAAACTGCCAAAACTGTGTTCAGCCACCTTAAGGTGGCTCCCTAGATTATTTACTAATAACCCTAGCTATCCAGCATACGTTACAGAACGAAATCTAGTTACTTTGTCTTTGCGATTTTGTTCACGAGATTCACCGCTAATGTTACCCATATAAGAAGGCTCCCTTATCAAGTTTCATTTTCTGGATTAAGGCCGTTGCCATGGAAACATCGCATTCTTAAACGGGCAGTAATTTCGTCATTTTTGCCCATTTTTCCTTAATATTTCTAATTTCCCGCGGTGAAATGTCTTTAAATTTGGTCACTTTATGTTAACGATATTGCTTAACATTTTAAAGTGGAGAAAACATGGGGTCGTTAAGACGGTTTTGCCAATATTTTGAAATTTGTAATTTTTCTTAGTAGAGGAGTTTAGCTCTTACAGATTTTGACAAAAAAATGACAGCACAAAGGTACTACGACTGTTAAGACATGAGGTGATTTTTAAAAAAATTTACCGAAGGAAACGCGAGAAATTCACGGTTAATTAACTGCGCTGACGTCACAAAAATCCGAAAAACACGCGTGGTTCGTGGTCGTATGAGCAAAACACGCGCGCGAGCCATCACGCCCGCATGCGCATAATGCACAAAGCTACTGAAAACATGTGGTTTCTTTGAAAAGTACGAAAGCGATTGTTTTGAAGCCGTTTATTAGTATTATTACGGTGAAATCTCGCCAGTAGAAAAAGGAGAGATAGCGGATTTAATTTTATACCTAGCCCGGGATGTTTTCTTCGCAGTACTTGACTATTGTAGCTAAAATTCGAACCGTGGTGGTCACTCGTGAGGATGGCGATCGTCCGGATACTTTATGGATAATTTCGACGGCGAAGTTTTTGTTTACAAGTCTGCTGTGAAAGATGGCGCCGATCTATGAATCGTACATCATGTCCTCAGCTACACGTACAAGACCGTAGGTCTCGACGGACAACTATTACTTTCGTAAAGGGTCAATCTGTGAGAAAAATTATTTCTCGTTGTGCAAAACATTTTCTAGTGCATCTTGCATGTGCGTTGAAGGACGTTTGAAACAAGAAAAAATACAAGGATGTTGGTTCGTCGATGGAAAGGTTCCTTCGATTAGGATGCAAGTTTAGAAGTGGGAAACCTTTCTTCTGATAAGTTTTTTAAAAAATGTGATAGAGTCGGCAAAACAAAAAAAAATTACACTCCCTGTAATCTCGTCTTAAAGCCACTTCTAGAATTACTTTAATCAAATCAAATGTAAGAGAAATAGAGTGACGGAGGAGCTCCGCCAGTGAAGGCAATCTTCAGTGTTTGTTTGGGATTTGGCTCGATCTTTCAGATCTTTCCACTGACCGTGAACCAAAGGCCAGAAACAGCAACATTGCTTCCTTCTGGGTTAGTGTACTTACTTCTTTGTTTTCTTAGTAAAGTTTCCACTCACCATTCAATTCGACTATGTAACGTTTGTCTACTTTTGAAGCGAAAGAATTGATGTCTTTGGAAAATTTCTGCTTTGTCTTTACATATAATTTACTCTTATGGAGATCGATAGTGACTTGTAACTGGTGTAACATTGTCTGGTCTCATAAATGTTTGACCTACACTATATAAATCAAACTTTTTGCACAATGAGCTTCAACAGAAAGTTAATAAAGTTTTTTGGGTGGAATATTTGGAAACTGAGAGGCCATGTTTGTTTCAATTTTTGCGTGGACGTCGCGCGGATTTTAAAACTCGCGCCATACTAGTGCTCAGGCTGCGCACGGCCAATTTACTCTAGGGGGCCACCTTAACAAACCTCGCACGATCAACCGCGCTGTGTTTATTAACAAAATCACTTTGACAAGAAACCAACTTGGCCGTATCCGTTTTTGTTGGTCCGCTCCTCTGATTGGCTAGAACTCATTTGCGTATGAAAATTATGGACGTAGCTCGTCCATGAGTAAATCTCTAGTGAACTTAAAACGCGAATCCGTTGCAATTTTTTCCTTTTCCACTAAATATAACAACCAGTTTTTCCACCTTACAAATGGTTACGCGCCCAACGCGCCCAAGACATTTTTATAGAATTTAATATAACCTCACATGTCCCAAATGGCTTGCTCAAACAACCTTTGTTCTTGCTACATAAGCACGTGCGACAGAAAGTTCAATCAGAAATTGTTATTCAAATCAAAACACTGCTCCCCGCCACATTCAAATGGGTAACTTCGGTTAAGCTGAGGAAGGTTGCTCACGTAGGAGAAAAAAGACGCTCTCGCATAAACTGGCTATCTGCCTTTCTCAACTTCACAACAAGAAAACTAACTATAAAAGCAGTTTGGAATGTTAAAACCAGCGCCTGAGGTAAATTTATTTTGAAATTATTTGTCAAAGTTAACGGTAGTTCTCTTGAAATTTGTATTCTGACCCTGAGTCCAACTTAAAATTAAGTTAAATCGTTGTCGAATGTTTTTGCTTTAAAATAAATTGTTATCAGATGAGAAATAGCGAGTACAAGCGAAGCCAAATGCTCAAGCAAAAATTTTTATTTTGTTCGTAATTAGATTGTACATGGTCATGTACGTGGCTGTCACCAAAATAAAGGCAAAGCTCGGTGAAACGAGACATCAATGCTCAGATTAAGTCCACACAGCAAATCATATCTTACTCTTCATCCAAATTTATTTTGGTGACTCAGCAAGGAATTCACAAAAACGAGAAATGTGATTCACTTACTTTCCCTGCTGCACAACATGACAGCAACATTTGACAAAGTTAATAACCTCGGCGGCAAAATGAAAAATAAGGCCATCGTAGATAATACAGAAACTGTATCCTCAAAAGCGAATAAAGAAAAGTACCAAGAACTTAAACTTAATTCAGCGAAGATGGGAAAATGTGACTTGATACTTCTGTTACCAAAGTCTTTTAAAACATCTTTCTGGAAACAGGCCACTGCTTGGTTTTCGCTTCCACTGGTGCAAATTCTGACGAAATAAGACGCGTGCAACCTTGCGTTAAATCATTAAATAGAGGATATTAGACGGTGGCACGAAGATATGAATTTTATTTCCGAGTGGCAAAAAACAATATTTTACGAACGAGGGCAGCGAGTAAGTAAAATATTGTTTTTGCCACGAGGAAATAAAATTCATATCTTCAAGCCGCCGTGTAATGTTCTTTTTATTATATAGACAAAAAGACATCGATAAATAATAGATTTTTATTCGCCAAAAAGTAATTGTGGCCGCTCAAATTTACAGTACAGCAATATAAGACATTGCTTACAATAATCTTGAGAAATAACATCGAGCTGAAATAGAACTCTACAATGACAAAATATAAGCAAAGCTTTGAAAAATGTGTAATTAGAATTCAAAGGACGCAAGGCGCCTACAAATTTTGGAGAAAAATTGCCGAAATTACGTCATCGATAAACTCACTTGTGAGATTATGCAAAATAAACCACTCGGGTCCCGGATGTAGTTTTTATGATTTTTACGAGTGGTATATTTTCCAGTAAAACACTCGTGTCTATATAATAAAAGGGATTATAAACAGTTAGGATTGATAATTAGACTATCAACGATTTGACTTTTAGAGTGCTGTTAAATACAGAAATAATATAATTGCGATATACAACTGTTGTAAAATAGCATTCAGTTTTCGCATTTTTCAGATGGTTTTTTTCTATTTGGCCAGACTTCGGCTAAATTACCCTGATAAAAACCAACCGACCATTTGCAATCAAATGTTGATTTTCGAACCTCCCATATGATCTAAATTTATCACGCGCGAACTCGCGCGAAAAGATTGCGGCCGAGCCTGGTTTTTAACATGGTGATGCACCTAAGATTCTTTAATACCACAAGTGGAATAATTAAAAAATATCGTCAGCACAGCGCTGAATCAGTTTAGTGAGCTCTTTGCAAACCTTTTAGGCCTAGAAAGATTCGCAAATTTACAACTGAATTTTTTTATATATTTCCGATTTTTTTACTCCATTTAAATTCCCTTAACGTAGCTCTCTGACGCGTTTATAGAGCCTTTTCATGACTATTTCCTCAGCTTCTCATATTTTTAATTTTCAGCTCTTCGACCAGACCATCTACCTCAGAAAGACATCAGGATTAGACCAAGAAATCAGACCACCACTGCAGTCCATCAGATCCGACCCCAGACCAAATCCACCGAACTCCCAAACCTGACCATCGTGTGACCAGACCACCAAAATCAGCCCACTGGAGTAGATCAGCTCAACAGACAACCATCCTTGACTACTCAGCTTCAAATCAGCACAGCACACCCAGCCTCGTGAAATGGTAAAGGTTAGGTGCATTCCTTATGGGTTGGGTCAAGGGGGGTATATAGAGCTCTCCATGTAAGGAGTAAAAATAACCCCATTTTCGGAGTTATTTTAACTCCAGACTGGGGGTAAAAAGAACTCTTTTTCAGGAGTAAAAATGACCCCAAATTTGGAGTTAAATTAGGAGTTAAAGTAACCCCCAAAAAGGGGGTTATCCTGTACCTCAAATTTTTACTCCATTTTTGGAGTTATAATAACTCCTTAAAAATTACGGTGCGCTTAGCAGACAAATGGCTTATTTATTCCGAGCGAAGCGCCTCGCCTCGCGTTCTCTCTGAGTAGCCTATGAATAAGCTCCAGGAGTAACCTGGTGAGAGAAATGTCCCCTCCTCACCTTCTACCCCGTAGCCTTCTCCTCGTGCTATACTCCACAAGTGAAATAGTATTTGATCACAGCATTTGCATTCGCACCTGAAGTAGCGTTGCCTGGCAACCCTAAAATGCAACCTTACGTCACAACTTGATAACGTTAGCAACTCGAGTTTCTGCCTCGCTGTGCGATCAAAAGTATTCACTGATTATGTGATTGCAAGTGAAGACTATAATTCGCTAAATATATTGAGCGTAAACATTACCCGACAAATAAATTTGTCGCGCGTTGATCGCCGCCTCTTTCTACAAATCAGTTTTTAGAGGCTGTACCTTTTCAAAAAACTGGATTTATCCAATTAAAAATGCTACCGTAGAAATGAACCGGCAAAGGAACTTTCTTCCTATCAATAAAACCCGAGTTTTAGTAGCTATCGCAAATGTCATTTAGTCGCCTCACATGAACGACAAAAACAGGTGCGTTATTCTTTTCAATCATGGCCCACATTTTATAACATCGACAAACTTTTCAACTTACCGAGAAGTGATCGATGGGATCGTAGATTTGTTCCAATAAATAAAGAAAAACGAACAAGGTGAAAAGGGACTAAGTAATATATTTAAGGGGAAAATAATCTCGACGACAAACGCCGCCATACACCGGGAAAGACTGAGACTTCCCAGGTATTGTTAGCTTCTGTTTTAATCAACACTTTCATTCAGAACAAAGGATAGACACTGGCCTTTAACTTACCCAATCAGAAAGAGAGTATACAAATGAGAAAAGGAGACGGAACTTCCATATTTTGATTGATGAGAATAAAAAACCTCTACGCATCGATCTGGCGAATTGTTCAGGTAAAATATCTTTTTTACCGGATTAGGTTGCCTTTGAATCGTTTACTGGAGAATACAAACCGCGTTTAATGAGTCCTAAGGGTCACTGACATAACAGGGGGTGCAGTTAAGAAGATATCATGCAAGGAAAGGGGGGTGCACAACTGAGAGTAACAATGATTTCTCCTCCCCCTAACTCTGCAAGCTTATGAAACTAAGGAAGGAAAAAACACAGGTTTTACTTTATTTATTTATTTATTTATATCATATTATATTAATTACTATAATTTGGCAAAATTTGGGTTGGGCAGTCTTACACCAAGTACTACCCGTCGCAGGGAAGGCAGAGCCTATGCCCCCTAGGGTAGAGGTGTCCTTAAGAGGACCCCCTAGAGTAGCGGTGTCTCTAGAGGTGACCCTACATTAGAGTGTAACATTGGGTGGACCATAAGAGGGGTCCCCTTCTGGAAGGAGAATAGGTCAGATGGTGAGTTGTACCGTCTTAGAGTAAGCAATCCGGACCTACTGCCAAGGAGGGCTGTCCCACACGCTGTGGGGTAAAGTGCAGCCCAGCGTGCACTTCCCTGTCACCAATAAGTAAGTAACAAAGTAGGATGTAGAAACACCAAGGATTTAATTGATGAAAATATCAAGCTCTTTTTTTTGTAGACATGTAAAAATAAAAATGGTGGCAACTTTCATGAATAATAAAATAAAACAATCGAGGAGACAAAAATAACCAACTAAAATAGAATAAAATGAAACAGCATAAGATACAAATGAAATAGAAACAGGCAGGACAAAGCACAGGCAAAACAAGCTGGGTGGGAGAGCGGGAAAAAATACAATATGCAAGTACAAGTCTACACACTTGTTTGAAGAGTAAAGCTGAAATGTGGCTAGCAAGTGCTATGAGGGATGTAACTAGGGCAAGACAGGTGAGAATCACGTGATGCTGTGGAATCATACTGGGAGCTGTGGCAACCACTTTAACAATGTAAAAGTAAAAGTACTTTAAACCAAACAATGAGCTACTGATTATTGCACAAGTCTTGACTGCAAAGGTAAGGAGAGTAGAGTACACTGGCGACAAGTGAGGAAAGAACTAGTACTTGCTCAGGGCTCATTAACCCCAGTTTAGAGCTTAAACTTACAAAAAAATATTTTATCGAAATGTAACATCATCAGTTTTTTTTTTCAAAAGTAAAGTATGTAATTTTGGAGATAAGCTCAGTTAAGAAAATTGGAAAATAGAGAAGCAAGTGCTCTCTTTATCGGACTGCTGATTTTGAGAGAAAAAAACAATGAAATTACGTTTAAGCTTTTTAGGCAACCGACATTTTATGGAAAACCAAAGAAAGATAAATCCAAACGTTAAATCATTTTGAACATTTAGGTTGCACTGAGGCTGTGTCGACTTTTTTTTCAGCGAGTGCAGATATACAATGCGCACGCAGCTTAGGCCATGTGTAGAGCCGGTTTGAGGTGTTAGATGTTTATCCACTTAGCGCGTCCTTTCCGAATGGTACAGACAGCAGTTACGATCCGTACGACAGTGTGCATTACAAAGACAGCGTGTTTAAAGCTAGGGGAGTAAATCCTTCTGGAGTATTTTAAGCCTTGGAATGACGAAAACAATGACGAAAGAAAATAACCTAGCGCCCACTAGGCCACCAAAAGTGCTTAATGCGGGTGCACATTATACGTAGCAGGACCCGGAAACCAACCGTTTAAGTGAAATATTGCAATATTTGTGGTCGGTATCAGTCTAAAGGGTACTGATATGGAGCTAAAACTAAAAAGTATATAGAAACAAATGTCATTGACAAACAATACAAAGGCAAACCTAAAGGTTACCGAAGATGCATGGAACTTTGGGATAAAATAAAAATGGATCGCTAACGATGATAACGAAGAGAAACCTTTTATGTTGACAAAATCAGTCGATATTCGTCATTCCCGGTAGAGAGGGCTGGGGCGTATGGGGACGCGTATAGTCATGCATCAAATATATTTATTGATTATAGGAGGACAAATTACGGGAAATTTTCATTAAAATACAGGGGGCTCAAATTTGGAATAATATACCAGATGATCTGAAAACATTAAAAACATATTATTCATTTAAGAAAGGAGTGCAAAATCAAAGTAATTAAATTCATTAAGATAGATTAATTAATTAATATATAAGTAATATTTTCGTGCAAATCCCGTGCTGTTATTTACAATATATTTACATTTGATATTCATCTGCTATTTTCACTGGACTTAATTTGTACCAAGGGGATCTTCCTAGAAAACCTCAATAGGGCTTGCTGAGATCTCCTGCCAGTATATTGCAGGGTAATATTATAACAGATAACGTACAAGTAATAAGAACAGCTGTAAAAATGTAATTTATAATGGACAAATAAAATGAGAATAGACAAGAGTTTGGAGTCGAGAATGAAATCGGTCAGGTCACTTGCGATGAAATAGAAGTTAAACATGTACAGAACAAAAAGTACCAAAAGCAGCGTGTTAGAGTATCAGGACACATCAAGTCACGACTGAAATCTAAATTTTCATCTACTACCAGCAATGCTAACTGTACGTGTTCGGCGTTGCAAATCTGATCCTATAACCTATATTTTTTTGTTAAAACTACCTTTATTGATAAAAGTGCATTCAAAATACTATAAACCAGTCTCTTATTTCTTGAGAACCTTTGAACGATTGATTTTTAACATAACATAATTTTTACTGAAGGAAGGTAACCATAAGCTATACCCGACACCCAGGCCGTTTTTTGTAACAAAACAAGTTCATCATGCCTGTCCATAACATTTGAGTTTGCCTATTGTGTGATAACCTTCCTCATTTGAAGCATTTAAGTCTCCCAGTCTGATCTGAGTCACAGGAAGAGCAGACTTATCTGTCAGTAGACCGCTGTCCTCTCTCCAGCCGGCTGACGAGGATTGATAATCACAGTTACACTTTTCACCATTCAAGCAGGAGTTTGTTAATCCGCATGCGCACATGTTGTTGTAGCCTGTAGCTCCACCCCAGTAGTTCACGCGTGTTCCGTTACTTGACACCCACCACGCGAATTTATGCGCAATGAAACGTACGTCATTATTGCATTCAAACTTGATAAACTGTTCACACTTCTGTGAGACTCGAGTGAGTGCTGCCAACTGAGCTGTGCTAACTCCAGTGTAAGTCACATCTTTACTGTAACAACCGGCACCACCACATCCAGGAATGTTACCAACATGTGTTCTACTCTCACTGTCGTGACTTATGACTGTCACGCCAACTCCTCCCTTGTCACTCATGTCACAATACACACTGAACGGAGTCACGCCTCCTTTGCCATCGGGGTCAATAATATAACTACCTGAAGAGCTTCCACTGCGGCCTGATTTTATACTGCTACAGGAGAAAGGTTTGTTGTACACTTCAACAACAGAAGTCGTCTCAACAGAACGAAGTGCGTTCTTGGCCACGCAAGAATATGTTCCGGCATCGCTTGTAACTACGCTCCTGAGGAGCAAAGTTCCATTTGAATAAATCAAGTGGCTGTGAGGTAAGCCTTTTCCAGTTCTTTTCCACGTGATCTCAGTGTTACCTTTGGCGGCACAATTTAACAGCAAGTTACTTGACTGTGATACAGTAACTTTCAGGGGAGGAGTAAGGGTAAATGTGAGCCTGTCAATCACTATCAATTGAGCAACAACGGAGTCCTGTCCAAGAAAATTCTTTGCTGAACACACGTAATCACCCTTGTCAGTTTTGGTTATATTGCGAATCGTCAAGTTTCCATCGACTACTGCAGTCTTCCCTTTTGGTAAGGAACCAAACGCTCTTCGCCACGTGATGGTTGGTAGTGGCAGGCCAGTAGCTTGGCACGGAAAGATCACGTTTTCCCCTACTTCAGCGACAATAGATGAGGGTTTTTGAGTGATTAAGGCAGCAACTGTAGATTTATCAGAACAAACATACATGCAATTAGCCAACGAAAAAAGATTAAAGCGAAAACAGAAAATTCTGGGAAAAGGTGTCCGAATTTTCATTCGAACCTTTATCCACCCTTGACATGATTTATCGTTACTTAGGTTGCCTCGAAGCTGTACAACAGTCCAACTTCGTTTCTATTTGCTTAAAACTATGGCGTACGATCCCCACCAAAATTCATGGTTTGAATTTTAAATTGCTTAATTAAATTTTCAACTTCAACACTTGAATTTTAAAGCTAAATTCAAAATTATATTTTACACTCTTCCTTTAGAATTCACTCATTGGAAAGCGTTTTTACACTTCTCTTTAAGCTTAATTTTGAACTTATTTGACCTTGTTCGCTGTACATTTTCAACTCGACAAACAAATTTTTATACACTGCTACTTTTTATTAGTTTTGATGCCTGAACCAGTACTCTACATTTGACTGAGATGCCAATTTTGCGTTCGATACTCACTCGCCGCATGTTGCCAGTCACCGTGTGAAATTTCAAACTCAACGACGTATATTTTCAACTCAACTTTTGAATTTTTGTTTACGCTTCAGTGATCACTGGTCGAGGCAAAAGAAGTCTTTGTGGGGGTGGGAGATGGCGACCTATCGACCTCCTCCCCCAACTCTTTCGCTAGGCAACACACCACCTCAAGCCAAAATACTGCTTGCTCTGTTAAAACGTAAAGCTTTTTAATTCAAAGATTTTCTTTTGTCCGTGAATGCGATGATTTCCTGCAATGTTTCGTCACTCCCAGATCGTTAGTGTTCTTTGCAGAATATTAAATTCTCATGGATAGTGATTTATAGATCCAAATTTTATATATAGAATGAATTGCAGCTTAAAATGAAGCCACATCAACTGTGGACAATATGCATTGTGTAGTTTAAGAAAATATCCATACCTCCTTCCCAAGACGGAGGGCACTTTTGCTTTAGACCCCCTGAGCGCCACCCCCCCCGGAATTTCTGTAATTTTCGAACTTGGTTAGGCACCCCTTGGAAATAATATTTCCGCTGTTGCACACCATAGTGTTATCAGGTTTTCCGACAGAACAACAACAGAATTCTGATGCTCTTTAGTTGGAGAGACTTGTTTCCCTTAAAATTTCAGTTTTATTTCAATTGCTGTAGGAATTAATTTGTTCAGGTACTAAACTGTATGCAATACAATTAGCTGGACAAGCTTGACCAGCAGTCTGCTACACGGCCGTTTTTAGTGTCGTCTGGGACTCCTCGACAACACTACTAAAAACGGCTGTGTAGCAGTCTACTTGACCAGCGGGTAGATTATGCTTTGGGGAGAGGGTTTTAATTTTTGACTTTGATAGCAAATTTGATTTTGGCCGCTTATCTCACATTACCAGTTCTCCGGTCTTCTCCATTTGAAAGCCTGGAGATATAAAACAACAAAGACCCATGCGAGGTCAATACAGGGAACCTCATTGCACAAACCGCCGTAATTCAATGTATTGTGCTATTTAGTGACATTTTGATCTTATTTTTAGCTTATCAAGAAATAATAAGCCCAGTGTTTTAAGCGCATTCACACTGTCCGTAGCCCTCGTTTTACACCTTCAGAGTGTCCATGTTTTATAACGTAGTCCACAGTGCTGTTTGTCGTCATGATACAGACCAGGTTACGAAGTAAAGCGCAATACAAATGTTCCCATATATCGGTCAATTCTCCCGAAAAATATTCTCCTCGGAAATTTGTCATAAAAGTTCTATCATTTTGGCCGCATAACATCTCATAATCTTAGAAAAAGCCTAGAGAAACAAGCTGGACTCTATCATTGCTTATAGTGATACCCAGTATGATTAAATCCATGAATACCATTTTCTTTTGCTAGTTTGGCAGTTTAGTAAGCTATAATTTGCACACCATGTACTTCAAGTCATACGATTAAGGAAAGTGGTATTTTTTTTGCGCTCAAAGACTATTTACTTTCCTCCGCCATTACATCGATATGATCCTGAGGCCTGGTTATCAAGAATACAAGACAATTGCTTTGTGACGTCATTTTCTTAACTCATTACACGCTGCGTGACTAATTTCTTGAACGAACCCTGGTCAAACAATGTTCGCTTTTTCTCCCACTTCGATGCGTTCTTTTTGAGGAAAACTCTTTCGATGTTACTACATTAGGCTCCGTATTTGTGCAGCAACCCCTGCTATCGCGAAAAATTGAGCTTCACGCGAGTCTGACCAACAGAATTAGAGATTCGAGGAATAGGTTTGTTTACAGCTGACAGCTTCGCTGTTTTCTCGGTTTAATAACTTCGAAGAGTGCTGCAATAGCATTTCCCGGGACTCTCAACGCAAACCAGCGGCGGAAAATTAAACTTGGATCGTTTGCTGGCATATGGAAGAAAGATCAATCAACAAATCTTGAATCTGAAAGAAATCTTCGCATGAAGAGGGAGCGCAAGGAGGTAAGCCTACAGTTTGCAAAATTTGCAGTGAATGTCCCCAATGCTCATTGTTAAGTTATTTATATCGCCGGTGGTGATTTTTGCTTTTACTACTGGCGAAGTCATTGAAGATAAAGTTTTTCGTAGACCTTTTTTCGACTGGAACGCGACGACTATGAAACTTTTAGGAAACCTTCAGCTTCCACTCGGTATAACGCGTATGTGATACATGTATATATGTATGTTTCCTTTGAGTGCTGTGCACCTCTCTTCAGGGGCACCAAACGTCAATTTTAGGAAAATATCTGTCCGCAAGACGATTTAAGATCTACAGATTGTAGAATTTTCGGAACACTTGTTGTAAAATTTCTTGCTTGCCAGCCTCTCCTAGGATTTTCGAACATCTAACAAATGGTATAATTGCCCATTTTTAACGGATTTTTACCCTAAAAAGGTCACCTAGAATTTTCGGGAGCCTTTTTTCTGGCTGAAATTTTCGAAAGGGTAATTTTTGATCCCTATAATTTTCGAATCACTAGACTTTCAGCTAGGAAATCCGAACAGATGAAAAACTTTTACGGGATAAAAATATGCCTATATCTACCGTTTAAATACTAAAATACGTTTAACAATGTTATTTTTAAGTGGTTTTGGACTATATTCTCGTTGGGTGCCCCTGTCTCTTTAACAAGAAATTAGCTTGGCGTACCTGCAAGTTATCAGGATTTACTTATATATCAGAGAAATAACTGGTGTAGAAGGGAAGATTCACCTTTGATTTTTTTAGTTTTCGAAAGGTTTTTCCCTAAGGCAACAGATCACACAGAGCCCTCTAGTTTTGTAAACACTACTAGGCGTACCTTCCGGCAAGTGCCAACGAGGCGAATTCGTTTGTCTTTTGTGGAATGTGCCTAGTCAGATCTAGAGGTTTAAAATGGATTCCGCTGTAGAAAAGGATGGCACCCAACTTCAAAACAACAACTTTGGCACTTTCTAGGCTTTCACTTTTATTAAACAATAACAACATGGCTTGAAGCTTTGTTGGTCAATATGAGCAAGTTAGCACTTATGTTTCATGGAAAATTCCATTGTATCAAATGTAAATGTAAAGAAAGAAAAATATAGTTCAAATGAGGCCTTTGACTGCTGAAATTAAAAATAATAATTAAATTCCTAGCAACAGCGTCATCATGGATAAGAAAAATATTTTGCGTGGTAATATACATAAGAAAAAGATTGGTGTAAACTAAAATGTGTGAAAAGCGAGCAAGAATGGGGCGGAATGTGTTAGAGGTATAAAAATATAAAATTGAATAAAATACAAAGATCTAATGAGCGAGTGTTACAGGACAAAGAATCTCTTAAAGGCATAATGTTAGTCTGAAAAACAAGAGGTCCGCAAATTCGTTGCATTCCTGACGGGAGTTTTGGGCTGTCTTCAATGTAAATTGAGCAGCAAAAAAACATGCTGGTTGACAAAATCTCTCGAAAAACATAAATAAATTTTAAAAAAATGTCCGCAAATACGTTGCATTCCTCACGGGAGGTGAGGACTGGCTCAATGTAAATCGACCTGCGAAGAACACGCTGGTTCTGTTATAAGTTTTGAGAATATAACCCTATGCCTTGATCAACTACCGCTTAAAATTCAGTTCACAAAGGAAAATAGAACGCTGAAAACCCTGGTTCTGAGTCGAGAAGCGAACACGTTACCTCAATATAAATCGAGCTGCAAAGAACAAGCTAGTTCTGACAGAAATTTGAGCGTAAAACCCTACTCCTTGATCAGGTGCTGTTTTAAACACAATTGATAAAGCAAACCAGAGCACTAATTGCCCTTTCAAACTAGAAATCGTATTAAAGCTTGCTCACCAGTTAGGTCCTCTTAAACATACAACGAACAGCTGCACACTGAATCACCCAATCTTGAACTACGAGTTGTACGTAAATACAAGACATGACGTCACTACCCAAATATGGGGTCTTACTTACACCCAAATATGGTCAAAAATGCAAATTTTAGAGGGTTACCCAGAATTTGAGAGTTTTTGCCTACATTGCACGGCGTTATAATTCTGCCGCCGAGTCAACCTCGCTTCTTAGCTCGGTTGCCTCGTTGGCAATTATTGCTCACACCTTGTTCTTGTAGTGTACTATTTGTTCTGTTACCACTATTAACATTCCTTTGAGCTTTTATAAAAAGCTTTAAAGTTCTATTTGCAAATTTGTTTTTATAAAATATTTAAATCTATCAGGATCATTGTGCAATCTGAATGGTATGATATTCTAATATACCTTAGTATTTCCAACATTCTGGTCGCAATAACCCTCACTAAACACAAGGTATGCTTTTTTCAATTTTAGTCTTCCCAAAACTCATAACCTGATTTAACTGCACAGACACATACTGTCAGTTCAAACCACAAGTTAAATCAAGAGAGCCCACACAAGTTTATTGTAAAACTTTTTATGTAATTTTGGAAAATACAGCAAGAATTATTAGTATTAATTTTACTGATGTGGTCTTTAAAATTTAAATGTGATCCTATCTTGAATGTTGTGTATTGTTATTCTTTTGAGTGAATAAAGAAAAGTTTTGCATTCTTGCATCGAATGCTTATAATAATTATATGAGTATATCATAATTTGAGATGTAAACTCCAACACAGGGTTACTCATGCACTGAATCACTGAAGTAATGTGACTGACAGATTGCAAGTTAAAAATGAATAATCACCAAGGCTTGGTCCCTGAAATATTTATTGCAAGTAAAGCTTATGTAAATGTATGAGATAGTTTCATGGCCCCTGCTCATCACCGCTGCTTTATGTTTCACTACTCAAGGTTGTGCTTTTCCAGCGCCCGGTTGGCCCAGGCTGGGATAGACTAATGTTATTCCTATAAATGAGATACTGTCCACCCTAGCCTGACAATTGATCTGCACAATTGTCGATCACAAGATAAATGTGAGCCCCCCCCCCCCTCTTAGAACCTGGAGGACAACTTTTGGTGTTACTTAGGGTGTGCAATATAGAAATCCGTTATTTGCTAGTCATACTGTCCAGTGATTACATTGAACAAACCAAGGGCTAAAATTTTATTGTTTTTTGTTGCCCGATGTAGCATAGTCTATTTTGGGGGTATTATATAGCCTGAGCCAAGCTAGGGCAGGGTCCGCGCAGGGCGAGGGGGAGGGGCGGGGGGGGCAGGGTCCCCCCAGTTTTTGAACAATTAATAAATAAAATTAAGTGCAGTGGAACCTCGATACAAAAAAGGGCCAAGGAACTGGCAAAATATGTTCATTATAACGAGATTGGTCAACTTATATCAAGGTTCTTTTTCATATTGCCTTGGTTTTACTATAACTGGAGTCAAAAAAAAATAGTTCGTTAGACCGAGGACTTCGTTATAGAGGTTCCACCCTAATAAATTTTCATATAAGTAGTATCTTTGTTGGAATAAGAATCTTCCAGCATCTAAATTCATTATTGGTCCATTTTGATCCCATCAGTCTGATGTGTAGCGAGCCGGTTCAGTACGCCTATATTTACAAAACTGCAATTAGTCCTAGACTTCCGCATTTTCAAACTAGCCAGGCTATGTAGCATTTGCAATGATGCGGAATAGTCTCTTTTGATGAAGGTTCTCGATTAAATCTGAAGACTACTCCAAAAACTACGGTCTCTTGAAACGAATTATATCGGCTGATGATGTGGTCTCTGATGCATTTAAATGACATACTAGACAAAATAACGGGGTTACAGGAACCTACAGTGTAATATCATGATCTGCAAACTTCTAGTGATGGATCCAGCATGTGCAATCACGATCAGCAAGAGAAAGGTACTTTTCAGCGGCTTGAAGTTCATAAACATGACTCCGCTCAACAGTGACTCAAGACGGAAAGGTCCAATAATCTGACAGTTCTAAACAGCCACAAAGAGAGAACAGCCAAATTTGCTCTCTCCCCCCCTCCCCCACCTCAAAGTAAGTGGTCACCGGCCCCCCACACTTTAAAAACTACTCTGCGGGGAATGTAAGGGGTTTGAACTCTTAAAATACGTGTTTCTAATTATATTTTACAATGGAAAAAACCATTAGCAACAGAGCACAATCAAGGATGGGCCTCGCCCATGATGAACATAATTTCCACTGGGTAACACTTCTTCCTAAAGGCTAGTGAATTTATGGCACACTGTATAGAGAACTTAACATTAGATCTAAATCATCGGCTGAGATACATAACACTAAAATAACAATCAAATTTTCAACAATAAAGGACAACGAGCTGCTTTGGAACTGAAACTTAGGTGAGCTGAAAACTGTACCCACTCTCGAACCTACTCTGATTCGCTGTGCCTGAAGTGCTATATTAAAAGTAAAACTTTATCTGAACTTGGATAAATTAAATGAGCACTCGAGAGTGGCTAGAAGGTAGGTGACATTAGTGCGGACTCTCGATTGTCTTGCCTGTGTTTTATTTTTATAGCCAGTACGTAGTACACCTACCAGTAGTCCGAATCTCCCTCGGCACAAAGTGCGTAAAATAGGACTCGGTGAAGTGTGCATTTCTTCCTTCTCTGAGCCTAGCTACCCTTAGTATTTGACTTTCTCTTATTCAGTCGGTGCTGGTTCTACAGAGTCATCGTAACCGATGGTTTTCTCCTTTAAATTTCCAGAATCGGGCGAAGATGAGCGAAACTTGGAGAATCGCTCGCTGATTTCTCACGGTTCAGGTTTGTTTTGCTCGGCGTGTTCAGAAAATGACGTCACAAGTCAGAGAACAATAGCTTTGTATTATAAGACCGCAACTCCAAGCCGTGGGCTCGCTGGAACATAAATTTGTAATGGCGGACGCGAAAAACCTGCGTTTTGAAGTTCAGTATCTTCAGTTAGAGGGCGCCAAAGTTCATTTCAGTGACCGAAACAGGTACGTGGTGGCGAAACGCGGCGAGTGAGTATCGAATGCAAAATTGGCTTCTCAGTCAAATGTAGAGTGCTGGTTCAGGCATCAAAACTAATAAAAAGTACCAGTGTATAAAAATCTGTATGTCAAGTTGAAAATTGCATGGTTTGACTGTGTAATTTGACAAAGCGAGTGGAAAATGTCGAGCGAGCAAGGTCAAATAAAATTGAAGTTTTAAAGTTGAAAAGTTAAATGAGCAATTTAAAATACAAACCAAGAATTTTGGCGGTGAACGTACGCCATACGTCTTAACTTCCTTACGAGATCATTATAGGGTAATTAGCTTAACACCATACTAACCAATTTCACATCGATTGCCAGAAAAGCCAGGCGGGCAACTGCAGTTGAATGCATTGATTCTGTCAGTGCAAGTTCCGTTGTTCAAACAGGGACTGCTCTCACACTCGTTTATATCTGAAACAAACAATAATCACAGATAAATTGCAAACAAAAGAAACGAAATTCCACTTTTGCGGAGGGTTCTTCAATAGTATTGAAAGTTGTGAAAGAAAGTTATAAATGCAAATAAACCTCTTCTTCACAAAAACAACTTACAATAAATAAACATGCAAGACCTAACACCGACAGTTAGTGTATAGATTTCAAACCGAACAATAAAATAACAGCTAGACACAGGAAACTAATTTCACATCGATTGCCCTAAATCCTGGTGGACAACTGCAATTGAATCCGTTGCTTCGATCAGTGCATTCAAACAGAGAATGTTCTCACACTCGTTTCTATCTGAAGGCGTGAAATATAATAAAAAATTAATGACAAATAAATACGTATGCGTTAATGACCAAACTTGTTCGGCCAAGATATTTGCCAAGTTCTTTGTTTTCGGTATTTTCATGGACCGAGACGAATTCGAGGTCAGTAAAATTGCAAAACAATCCAGTGGACCCTAGAGCCGCCCAATAAAAACATATCTTGGTATAACATCATTAACATTGTTTCAATTGTTGGATGATGTAGGACCCATATATATATATATATAATGTAATGAGGATTTAAAATTGATCCATATTTATCGGCCATCAGCATTCAACAGCGTCCAACACTTTTTTTTAGGTGTTTAAATGGATACATAGCAAGTTGAAGGTTTTGGCGGAAATGCAATGCAACTAGCAGCAACAAGTATCTCACCAATTTCGCATCGGTTGCCGGCAAATCCTGGAGGGCAACTGCAGTTGAAGCCATTGATTAGGTCGATGCAAGTTCCGTTGTTCAAACAAGGAATATTGACACAGTCATTTATATCTGCGGGAGAAAGAATTAAAGATATTTTTAAAAAAATGATATGTACCTTTCAGCCAAGGTAAATTAGACTTCAGCAAGAGCCAAAACACAACTAGTAAAAGTAAACGTTGTTCTAGAGGTCCATTTAGAAACCTTTCTATAAATAAGTCACTGTATCGAACAAGCGCGGAAATTGAAATTTATTACCGGGTAACGTCAAGTTCAGAGTGATACTTACAGTATTGGTCGACTTTTCTTTCAAGGTAGTTTAAATATTCTCAGTTAGATTTTTCATTGTAGTGAGCTCAAAGAAGTAAAAGTCAATAATATAATACCTAAAATCCGTACAAAAGCTCTATGCTGATTACCATTCCCACTTGCAAAGTGCGTTAATGGTGTCACCTGTGATTGTATCTTAGTTAGAGTTAACATTGTTTCAACTCAGTATTTCTTACTCGTTTCGCAGTCTTTTCCGGTGAATCCTTTCACGCAGATACACTTATATCCATTTTCCTGGTACAACGAAATGCATTTTCCAGTGTTCTTACAGGGCGAACTATCACAGGGAGACTACACAAAGGAAAGGATACGGCTGTAAGTAAAGACCATTTTATGTCAAAGTTAAAATATCCAGTAACGTTACATATAACATTTATCCATATTCCAAAGATGCTGAATTTACGGCAAATTCCACTTTTCAGTCCAGCAGAACTGTCATTAGTCATATCTGTGTCTAAGCGAACAGACTGACTGAATGAAAAATAAATGAATAAATAAAACATGAACTTAGCGGTTAACACTTTCAAAAATTCATCAGGATTCTACTTTGCTCGACATGTAAAACAATCGCAGATGCTCTAAGATACGAATTTCACATTTAGCGCCGTTACAAACTAAAATTCCCTGCAGTTGGCATGCAATAAGCTCATGTAATTTAATAAATTTAACTCGCTCGGTCATCAAATTGTCTGGAACGCGGCTGGTTTTGCCGCAGTGAGTGAGTTCACGCACTGTCCTCTAAGCTAGTTGCTTGTGGTCGCAGCCTTTGTCGGATGAACAGGCTGCAGATATGAGTGGCCTCGCGATGGCTTGAAGAACCAACGTTTGCCTTCTTTCCTAGCTGGTCAGGGTATCTTTTAAATGCATTTTTTGCGTTCTGCTATGAATTCTAATGAAATTTCATCTCATATTCCTTACACTTTGTGGATTTCCTTGTCCAATTAAATTGCATCTCCTTGCATTCTATAAAGAATTTTAAAACGTACAATTCTTTCCTCCTGACTTTCAGTTAGCTTTTAAGGCGGCTGATCACAGTTTCTCTAGCACGACGTTATCCCTTTTATGTGAATGTTAACATCCTTATCAATGAGGAGAAGATTTGCAGCCAATAAACTTTTTAAAGGAAAAAAAAGTACGAGGAGAAGTTGTAAGTTGTGTACTAACTCATCAAGAAACCTACGAATGACTAGATTTTGTGTAAACCTAATAAATTCGAAATTTTAGGCTTGTTTTTAATCATCCATGTTGAACTTACGCGTATACGTACCAACCAGGATCTCAGAGTAGGGACGTCGAACGAAACACGAACGGTTTAATGGTTACAGGTGGCAGTTCTATTTTTAAATGTGCGTTGCTATGGCAATATCTCATTGAAACAGGCAAACATTATAGGAGGCCATAACAGCTTACGTGAAAAAGAACGAAGAACTAGATAGAAAAAAAATTGTTTCAACAAGGCAATTTACTCGGTTAATTTCACTCATTACCAAATTTCAAGAAGTTGAGGTGATATACTCTAACTGGCAGCAGATCAGGCTATAATAGGAGTATTAAAACGTTTCTGTAACTTTTAACAAAAGCCAAATATGCAAACAAATATTAAGGAAAATTTATGGTATGACAATGTGTGTTTTGCGAACGAAACGCTTTTTGTAGCCAAATATTTCAGTTGAGAGCTCTGTCTCATAAGGCCTCCCTCATAAACGACATTCGAAGATAAATATATCGATTTCATCACGCAGCGTGTTTGGGCATCGGCAGATGATTTAATTAAGAGTTGAAAGGTTTAACTCAGTTGTAACCCTTTTTAGGCTTGCCAAACTCGTTAGTCAATTCCTTTGCATTTAAAGCACAACGTAATCCACTGCATTCAAGGTTTTCCAAGCGAGAGATACATTTTTATTTACAAATGCTAACTTTCGAAACTAGGGAGAGTCAAAAGAAAAAACAAAGCAAAACAAACAAACAAAGACAAACAAGAAGAAGCTTTTTATTTTCCATTCAGAAGGAAGATTTTTGATAAATTAGAAGTTTGACTTACCGGAATATAAAAGTGATGAAACTCTTTGCTAGCGTTGAACTTGTCCGAGTTGTTAAACTTGTCCGAGGGCAGGAGTTCGCAAAGAAGTTTGCCGTTGACATCAGGGAAGGCGGCCACATTGTAGGAAAAACATGAAGGAATTTCTAGACAGGCGTAGCCACAATCGTTTTCGTCTTGAATAAGATTCCGCCCAATACTGGAGATATTTAGGTAGGAAAATTCACTTATCATGAAGTTGACATAGAAAAAGTTCCCAATCGATCCTTGACTGAAAGCTTTTTAAAAGAAGAGAGGGAAAGTATGAGATTCTTTTTTCATGTCATTATATACTGAAAAACTACAATAAAGGAAATAAAAGATAGAGTCCATGTACCTTCAGAATTAGTTGCAAAGGTGACAAAGATATATAGAAGGAAGAAGTAGTTTCTCAGAATTACTGGTTTTTCCATCTTCTCGTGATACACCAAGAAGTGAAGTTTGAGCATTTGTCTAATTCAGTCTTTGAATTAAATGCATTAGAACAAGCACCCACATCTTCTAACTGTATCGTTTGTCTGTAACCTGATACGGACACAAAAGAAGTTAAACAACTGCAATCAATAAATAATATCAAAACTCGTCTGAAAACCTTATTCTAGAACAAATGGCTTGTTTTAAAAATGCCTAAGGGGATTTAATGAATTTTGATGCAGAGAGAGAGCAGTATTTCCATGGAGACCTTTTCTGGTGATAAAACTAAAAGTACAAAAAGGTCTTTCAAGCTTTGCTCCTAATTCAACGAAACAATTGCATCATTTGCCCAATTCAATTCAAAGAATTCATGAACTACTTAAGATTCTTCTGTTTGGTGTTCATACCACTGAAAAACAGTTTGCAATGACGTTTTTAAGTGTTAGTTGAATTGTCATTCCTTTACAGAATATCAAAATATGTCCATTGCAGACAAAACAATCTTCCTGTCAAGACTATAGCGTGGGCTGACATTGAGAAGTCTGGCAAATTTTCAACAGGTTTAATTGTGCAAACGTAGCTCAAACCAATGAACTGCCTTTCCAAATTTTCCATCGACCACCGAGATGCAGATGGAAATATCTCTGAGCGTAATCTACTAGGCTTTAAGTCTCAGATAACCGGGTGTTTTAAAAATCGAGCTTAGTAAACTGTAGCTTAAGTCGTTCTGTCAATATTATATGAATAAAACAAGAACTTCCAATTTCGTAAAAATAAGTACGGGGTAAATTAATCACCAGTGAGACTAATGTTGCTTTGCCCCATGCTATTAAGTTCGGTTAAATTACCTTGCATAATTAGGAAATTAATGAAAATGTGGAGATTCAAGGGCTTTACATAATTATGCTAATCATTCCTTAGTATAACGGCTAAACTAGCAAATCGCAAAATTTTTGCGTTTTATTTCAAAAGATTTACAGCAAATCACATTGGAGTAGTGGTTTGCCACGGAAGACACCTTAACTTTCTGGTACGGAGATTCGGGGAGAAGTAGAATGTTATTTAAATCCTCACATGTAAACAACGTAATAACGAAGCTGTACTATAGTCCAACTACCCCTCTATTTACTAAAAACTCGTGCATTGATGATAATACTAAACATCACCATCAGTCGCCCGCGGATTATTACATAATCCGATACTGCAGTGAACACTAAGATTAATAATTCATCATAGGAAATTTAAGAGATCAGACCTACACGACTAGTAAAATGCCTAATTCTTATGGATACAGTACCCAATGTAATAGAATTCCAACACCACAATATACTTTAAACCTGCCCACAGAAATCTATTAATGGGCTCTCACTTCATGAATTTCCCAGTAAGTAACAAAGGAAGCGCATGTTAGTCACCTTAACAGTTAACGTGGCCGATTTTTTTATTAATCCAGAAATGTTGCTTGCTACGCGCGTGCACATTCTGCCATCTTGTGACGTCACATCCTTAAAAAAAACCTAAAATGCACTTTATTTGAGTGTCAAGGTATTTAACACGAAACTATCATCTTACGCCTCCAACCGAAGGCGGGACCGCCATTTTACGTGGTCTTCCGAGCCACGTGAAGGTGGTCTAGCCGGTTACACCGCAAATTCTCAGTATTTTAAGACTCTGAGTATTGGTCCGGCGCCAGGAAATGAACCCGCGACCTCCCGCTCAGCAATCAAGCGCTCTACTGACTGATCTAATCCTGCCGCGGTTAAATCATTAAACCATCGCAGGACTGTACAATTCGTTTGTCTGCTGGAAGTCTAGTACTTTTTAAGCCATATTCCTTAAAGCTTACACCGCAATGAAGCTACACCAGTTTCGTTAACTACTATGGACACCTGGGATCCAATAGCAAAAGACGTCAAAGAAAACCACGTCAAAGAAAACCAACGGGGATAAAGTATGATCCTGCAATGAATCGCACACGTGGTGGTTCACGAAGGCGGAATCGCGGTGGTGGTCAAATCAAAAAACGTCGCACGATCAACAGCGCTGTGTTTAATAACAAAAGCACTAGCACAATTGCTGGTAAATGTAGTTCACATTAATGTCAAGTAAAATAATCATAAGCAGTGGATCCTTCTTAACTGATGCATCGGTACATGATAAAGGGATTTGATTCTGCAACTGGTTTATGCGAGGATGGTGGTGGTTTGTTAAAAACCCAAAACTAGTTACGCCAAGTCAAAATGTACTATTCTAACAAAAGGCGAGTAAAAAATACCAGCAGAAGGAAACCAGGAAATCTCGAAAGAAACTGCTTGAATTTCAGTAATGAACACACTTTGACCACTTAGAACTGCTGGAAACCGGGGAATCATCACCAGACAAATTCACTCAATTTCACGTTTCTTGAGCGGTGCATTTTTGAACATTTTGGACGTGATTACTATAAATCTACGGAAACTGAAAGCTATCGAACAATTTTGATTGCTTTGCTATTTCAGCGAGTGCAGCAGTGCAATGAGTATGCAGCTTGGGTCATGTGTAGGACAAGTTTTGAGGTGTTTATGTTTATCCACTTGGCGTTTCCAATCCAAATGGTACTTACAGCAACTATGATCTATATGACAGCGTGTATTACAAAAACAGCGTGTTCAAACCCGCGGAGGAAATCGTTCTGTAATTTCATCCCCTGAAATAACGAAACCAATTACCTAGGGAACTAGCCTAGTCAAAAACCTCAATTAGTCCCCCTCATCCGTACTTTAAGCGTGAACTGAAGCGGGACCTAGAAGCGCATCGTTTGAGAAAGAGGGAAAAGACTGAACGTGAGATAATTGTGAGCTTATTTACCACATTCTGAAGATCAAACAATAAAAATACAAAGTTTAAATCAAAACATATTAAACAAGAAGTGACTGAGATCGATACTATAGTCACGACCACGACCACTACAGTGCTCGGTGGAAAGAACTTTGGAACAAAGACCTAAAATATTTAAGGAAATGAAGACTCTAGACGCTAGAATTGCAATAATTTTAAATAATAATAATCATTTGTTGCGAATTTTTTTTGCTTTTCATTGGCCGAGAGCCCACCACGTGACCTGCAAATAACTGCCTACAAATAATGGTCTGCTCATGCGCAATGTCCTCCAACTTTGTGCCAATAATACTGCTCATGCGTAAATGAATCCACGCTTTTCTCCTTCTTGCGATCGCACTTCCGTGAAAATGGCAGGTCGCTTCGCTTCATTTAAAAACCAAACTCGGAGATCCAGTGACTCGGTTATCGCAAAATATCGTGATTTGTCAGTGTCTCGCAAATCAATTATTTGCCTCAGCCTTCGGCTTTGGCAAATAATTGATCTACTCGCCACTGACAAATAACGACATTTTGCTAAACCTCGTCCAATAATTGTTAAGTATTCTTATTTGTTCTAATCGATGTTTAATAATGTTCTTCTTTAAATCTTGACTTGTAAAAAAATTATTCTTTCTTTAACCCTTTAAGCCGCAATATACACATACAAATTTTCCAGACTTGTCTCCGAACATTTTCTAAACGGTTAGTTTGTAAAAGATCAAAGCATTTTTTTCTTTGTTGATTATTTGATCAAGTTTCATAACCTTGTCTCTAAATAATAAATTGGTGTTTATAGAAGAAAATTGCTCGATAAAATTACTGTTGAAACCCCTTTAAGGTTTCAAGGTGTTTTAAACGAATGATCATTACACTAGTTTTTCACGTAGCGTGCAAGTCGTATATTTACAGAAATAAGTTCCGACGAAGTTCTGATCCAAAGCCAAATTCCTTCTGACAAACGGGCACTTCTTATAGCTAAAAAAAGGTGACTATGTCAGTTCGTAACATTTGAGTTTGCCTAATGTGTGATAACCTTCCTCATGTGACTGGTCCAAATCTCCCAGTCTGATTTGTGTCACAGGTAGAGAAGTCTTGTCTGTCAGTAGACCGCTGTCCTCTCTCCAGCCAATTGTTGTGGTTTGATAATCACAGTTACACTTCTTACCTCCCCTGCAAGAGTTTGCTACTCCGCATCCGCACATGTTGGTATGGCCTGTAGCTCCACCCCGGTAGTTCATACGTGTTCCGTCATGGGACACCCACCAGGCATGGTGATTCTCAATAAAAGCTACGTCGTTGTTACATTCGAACTTGATAAACTGTTCACAGTTCTGTGAAACTCGAGTAAGTGCTGCCAACTGAGCAGTGCTATCTCCAGTGTAAGTCACATCTTTACTGTAACATCCTGCACCACCACATCCAGGACTGGCGCTGTTCACGTGGGTTCTCTTCTCGCTGTCGTGACTTATGATTGTCACGCCAACTCCTCCCTTGTCACTCATGTCACAATACACACTGAACGGAGCCACGCCTACTTTGCCATCAGGGTCAATAATATAACTACCTGAAGAGCTTCCTGATTTTATACTGCTACAGGACTTCAATTATCACTTCAACAACAGAAGTTGCCTCAACAGAACGCAGTGCGTTCTTGGCCACGCAAGTATATGTTCCCGCATCGTTTGTAACCACGTTCCTGAGGAGCAAATTTCCATTGGGCCAAACAACGTGATTACGAGCTAAAACGTTACCAGTTCTCTTCCATGTGATCTCTGTGTTTCCTTGGGCTGAACAGTTTAACTGCAAGTTGCTTGACTGTAATACAGTGACTTTCAGGGGAGGAGTTAGTATAAATGCGAGCCTTTCAAAGACCGTCACTTGAGCAACAGCGAAGTCCTGTCCGAGAAAATTCTTTGCTTAACATGCGTAATCCCCGCTATCAGCTTTAGCTATGTTACCAATTGTCAAGTTCCCATCGGCCACTGCAGTCTTCCCTTTTGGCAACGAACCAAACGATCTATGCCACGTTATCGTTGGTATTGGAAGACCTGTAGCTTTGCACTGCAACCTTACGTTTTCCCCTACTTCAGCAACAATAGACGAGGGTTTTTGATTGATTAAGGCAGCAACTGTAAAGTAATGAAGAAATTTTAATTGATAAGCCAAGAAAATAAAAAAATAAAAGTAAAAACAGAGGGTTTGCTTCTGGCAAAACGTGTCCGCGTTCCATTGATTAGACTAGAACCTAGAATCTACCGATAACTGTTTCGGTGTCCTTGCTCGAACATTGTTGCCTTAAAAATCATCTTTGCAAATCGTCTTGTGTAGAATCCTCTTCATATAATTAGGTATATAGCACACAGTTGTATTTATAGCCCAATTATCGCTCTATTCGCTAAAAACAGGGGCATTTTTGACGAGACTCATCATCATCAACATCATGATCATCATCATCATTAGTAGCCTGTGGACAGTGGGATTAATAATTGTTCATGGGGAATTCACACTGAGACATTGTTGACTATATACGCCCAATTTTAAGGTGAAAGTATATCATGTAATGGAATTTCAACCCCCAAAAGGTTTGGTTTCTCATTAATAGCTTCTAAATCCATGAATGTGCGTTTTAATAAGTAACAACTGTAACAAAGGAGGAGCATGTTACCTTGGACAGTTAACGTGGCCGATGTTTTCACTAATCCAAGAATGTTGCTTGCTACGCACGTGTACATTCCGCCATCATGTGGCTTTACATCCTTAATCATTATTCCACCACCAGACTGTACAATTCGTTTGTCCGCTGCAACACTGGTATTTTCTTTTAGTCATGTTATTTGAGGAACTGGATTTCCTTTAGCATCACCCTGCAGTGAAGCTACATCAGTTTCGTTAACCACCATAGAAAGCGGTGGTGAGACAACAGAGGGAGCTGAGATGGAATCACCAGGATCCCCTTTGGGTCCTTCAGGACCTTAGTCGCCTTTGGGACCGGGAGGTCCCTGAATTCCTTGAGTGCCTTGAGGCCCTTGTGGTCCCTGTGGCCCGGGCGGACCATGCTTCCCTAAGGGACCAGGCCTGCCTCGTTTTCCCCTGATTCCTTTCGGACAACGAATTGTACAGGCCAGGCTACCGTAAGGCCAGTTGAATTTCTTTCCTGACGACATCACGGCTTAAGGTTTCACTGACGTTTGAAACCTTGTTTTGTACACGGCGTTTTTGACGAATTTTTACATCTGAAATATAGCAAAGCCAGCGTGTCAGTGTCTTGATTACGAGAATCTTTATACTAATCAGCAAACACGAGTTTAACCATGAGCCCATGGTTTAACACGTTCACTAAAAATCTGGGCGCGGCTTGCGAGCCACCTACGCCACTTGGAGACGTCGCGTTTAAAGGTCCGGCCGTCCGTGGTTACACTGTAAAACAATGCTTGTAATCCAACCCCCCTCCCCATCCTACTCTCTTCTTCTTCAGTCTCGATCCCTTGTTACGTCTGGGGAGTATTAAGAGGCGGCCTTATTCACACCTTATCTCCTTTAGTAGAGTCCAAAAGAATGGCCATAGAACTATAGGGCGCGATCCATTCAACCAAAATTCAGACCGGTCCGACCGGCAAAAGAGGACCACCTCAAAAGGTGGACCTGTTTTTTAGAAACTTTTCCGGTTGGACCGAACCGATCCATTGAGTTTTGGACCGAAATTTCCGGAAATTTTGGTTGAATGGATCGCGCCCATAGTATTCTATTTTGTGCAGGATCGACTGAGATCGCTCCTTCTCGTCTTAAGTGCTATGTTTGTTTAAGTTATTCCTAGCATGTTATGGATTACGCTCATATATACACAGGAAGTGAATTCTTCATTTCTGCAGCCAGTCTTTCAAACAGCAATCTCCATTTCTCCACCAGGCGGGGGAAAAGAGGGGACTGTAAACTACTCTTTCAAAAAATTAAATCGAACAAATAAAAAAAATTTACGACTACTATCTCAATATTTATAAACAACGTTTACTCCCCGTAAACTGCGCTATGCAATGATAGGTTGTCGCTTCTGTGATGTTACCAAACAACAGCAGCCAAACTGGAATGACTTAGCTTTTTTAGACTTCTTAAAATGACAGCTGGTTTCTCACACTTTCGCTGTAATTCTGTGAATTTTCAAGCGACTGCAAATTTATCTTTCCATCATTTTTTTTATTTATTTGCGCTTAGATCGAAAAATTACAAAACAAAGACGAAGGAACTTTTATTTCTGGGTACACAAGTACCTTTAGAATTAGATGATCCACTCTGCAACATCTTCAACACAGAATCCATAACATTTTCATGACGACCGACGACTTTTCGTAGCTCGATGTTGTTCTCTCTTTCTTGGTTTAACACTTTAAGTGTTTCACAATGAGAATGAAGTTCAATCTCGACGTGAATCAATGCCGCGAAACAAAATGAGAGAGAGATTGAAAATATCGTGGATGAAAGCTTCACGTAGTTGGAGACTGGGCGCGTCTTTGATTTCTCCATGAAACGAAGATTGAGCAAAAATATTACTAAAATGTTAACGACCGGGGTTGTTATTGCATTCTACGAAGGTACGATTGCGGTGATGTTTCACGAATCTCTGATTTTATTTCTATAAACTCCCTCCATTTGACCTTATCTTTGCTGACAATGTTGGCTATTTTCCAATTTACTGAAAATGCACTGATCTATAACCTTAATTATTTTCTTTCACAACATGCTATGTGATGTTTGACGTCAGTAAAACAGCACCCGGCTTAATCACGAAGATGATTTTTAAGTTTTCAGATCATCTCAATAGTCAATCTTGTAAGGTTTAGAGTTATTTGCTCTTAACAATTCGCAATGATAAAAATTTTAAATGTGTTACAGTGAAAGAAAAAAAACATTTTGTTACAAAAGTGCGAGAAACCCACAGTATGTGCTGTATTTGCTCAGTGTGCAGTTAGTTTTGGGTTAAAGATAGAGTAGCCTAAAGGGAGAAGGTTCTAAGACCGTTGCACTGGGATGATGATGATGATGATGATGATGATAAGGAATGATGGTGAGCGATGATAAAGATGATAATGATAATACCTGATGATGATGATGTTGATGACCGATGATGATGATGAGCGATGATGATGATAAAGAGTGATGAACACTGCTCTAACACATGTTTATCATGTTTAATGTTCTGTGATATTTATCTCATTAAAATTTTAAAAATTCGTTTCAAATATTCACAACCTTTTAACATTCCCACCTGCACACAGTCTTTCTTCAACACATTTTCCTGTTCCTCGGACATTTCCAAATATCAGCTAAAGTTTTTTTTACTTGTACATACGGTATTCCTCAAGAAGGTAAAGAGAGGCTTATGCGAAGATTATTTTTTTTAAAGAACAAAGGAATTTGTAACCGAAAATAGCTGCCTAAGTAGGGAAAATAATTGGGTATAATAGGGTATATTGTTGGGTGTATTTTATTTGATTCGGCTATAACCAGTAGCTCGGCTCCTGCTATAACATAGGGTTTTTATATACGTATTCTTCCTTTCATTGTAATTATTTCTATGCTATTTAGTTTTTAGTTGGTTCTTAAGCCCCATTCACACCAAAGCTTAAACATGTTTAAAAGCTGTTTAGTTAAACATAGTTTAAAATTGTTTCCTTCATAAAAGCTGCTTACTGACTTGAACTGATTGCGAATTAAGTCCCGGTGCAAATTACAAAACTTGTTGAACTTGAATCCTGTGTTGAAACCTCTGTTCCAGTTTTCCGTGAATATTTTTCAATTTTCAAAACCTGGCTTAGTTAAACATGTTTACTTAGTGTGAATGGCGCATTAGATAGGTGTCCTCATTTTGATTTCGCTCCCCTATACTAGGAGCCCATGGGTTATTGGCTAAATAACTAAAAGTATTCTTATTTGTTGTAAAATCTATGCGCTAGTTCTGTAATAATTAACTGCAAATGATCAAAAGTATTCTTTTTTGTTGTAAAATCTATGCGCTAGTTCTGTAATAACTGCAAATGGTCAAAAGTATTCTTACATGTTGTAAAATCTATGCGCTAGTTCTGTAGTAACTGCAAATGATCAAAAGTATTCTTTTTTGTTGTAAAATCTATGCGCTAGTTCTGTAATAACTGCAAATGATCGACAGTATTCTTATTTGTTGTAAAATCTTTGCGCTAGGTTTGTAATAATTAACTGCAAATGATTAAAAGTATTGTATTTGTTGTAAAATCTATGCGCTGTGATCGATGTTTAAAACTGTTCTCTTTTAAATCTGGACCTTTAAAAAAATTCTTCTCTCTTTAACCCCGAAGCTCCAATATGCACATGCAAATTTTCCTGACTTGTCTCCAAACATTTTTCTAATGATTAGTTGAGAGAATTTAATAAAAGATAGAAGCATTTTTTCTTTATTGATCAATTGATAAAGTTTCATAACTTTTTCCCTAGATGATAAATTTATGTTTATGGAAGAAAATTGCTGTTGGTCATTCTTGGGACTTAAAGGTTAAGAAAGGTCGATAAAATTTCAATTTAAAGTTCCAAGGTGTTTTAAACGAATAATCATTAGCCCAGCTTCTCATGTAGCGTTCAAGTCGTATTTTTACAGAAATAACTTCCGACTAAGTACTGATCCAAAGCCAAATTCCTTCTGACAAACGGGCCTTGTATGTAGCAAAATAAGTTCATCAAACCTGTCCATAACATTTGAGTTTGCTGTGCGATAACCTTCCTCACGCGAATTATCCAAGTCTCCCAGTCTGATTTGTGTCACAGGTAGAGAAGTCTTGTCTGTTAGTAGACCGCTGTCCTCTCTCCAGCCAATTATTGTGGTTTGATAATCACAGTTACACTTCTTACCTCCTCTGCAAGAGTTTGCTACTCCGCATGCGCACATGTTGGTATGGCCTGTAGCTCCACCCCAGTAGTTCATACGTGTTCCGTCACGTGACACCCACCAGGCATAGCTATTCTCAATAAAAGCTACGTCGTTGTTACATTCGAACTTGATAAACTGTTCACAGTTCTGTGAGACTCCAGTGAGTTCTGCCAACTGAGCTGTACTGACTCCAGTGTAAGTCACAGCTTTCCTGTAACATCCTGGACTACGACATCCAGGACTGACGCTATTCACATGAGTTCTACTCTCACTGTTGTGACTTATGATTGTCACGCCAACTCCTCCCTTGTCACTCATATCACAATACACACTGAACGGAGCCACGCCTCCTTTGCCATCAGGGTCAATAATATAATTACCTGAAGAGCTTCCACTGTGGCCTGATTTTATACTGCTACAGGACAAAGGTTTGTTGTACACTTCAACAACAGAAGTAGTCTTGACAGAACGAAGTGCGTTCTTGGCCACGCAAGTATATGTTCCGGCATCGTTTGTAACCACGCTCCTGAGGAGCAGAGTTCCATTTGAATAAATCAAGTGGCTGTGAGGTAAGCCTTTTCTAGTTCTCTTCCACGTGATCTCAGTGTTACCTTGACCTGCACAGTTTAACAACAAGTTGCGTGACTGTGTTACAGTAACTTTCCGGGGAGGAGTAAGGGTAAATGTGAGCCTGTCAATCACTATCAATTGAGCAACAACGGAGTCCTGTCCGAGAAAATTCTTTGCTGAACACACGTAATCACCCTTGTCAGTTTTAGCTATGTTACGAATTGTCAAGTTTCCATCGGTTGCTGAAGTCTTCCCTTTAGGCAATGAACCAAACGCTCTCCGCCACGTAATCGTTGGTATTGGAAGACCTGTAGCTTTACACTGCAACGTCACGTTTTCGCCTACTTCAGCAACAATGGACGAGGGTTTTTGATTGATTAAGGCAGCAACTGTGTAAAGTAATGAAGAAATATAACAAGCCAAAAAAAAAAATTAACAAGTTACAAGTAAAAAGAGTGTATTCTGGGAAAACGTTTTCCAGTTCTCTTGATTAGAGTCGAACCTAAAATCTACCGATAACAGTTTCGGTCGCATTATTTTCTCCTGAGCGATGTTACACGGGACGATTCACAACGCTAATTTTCAGTGCAATACAGCGTTGCAACATTGCGGGGAAATTTCTACGAATTGTGCCAGCATTGTTGCCTTAAAAATCATCGTTCCAAATCGTCTTGCGTAGAATCCCTCCTGTATAATTAGGTATATAGGACACTATAGTCGAAGTTGCATTCAGGTTTATAGCCCAATTACCGCTCTATTCGCATAAAACAGGCATTTTTACAAGACTCATTATCATTAGTAGACTGTGGCCAGGGGATATTGACAATTGTTTATGGGGAATTTAACAGGCATCGTTGACTATTAATACGCTTAATTTTAAGGTGAAAGTATATCATGTAATGGAATTTGATTTCTCATTAATAGCTTCTAATCCATGAATTTTCCAGTAAGTAACAAAGGAGGAGCATGTTACCTTGGACAGTTAACGTGGCCGATTTTTTTATGAATCCAAGAATGTTGCTTGCTACGCACGTGTACACGCCATCGTCTTGTGACGTCACATCCTTAATCATTAATCCTCCACGAGACTGTACGATTCGTTTGTCGGCTGGAAGACTGGTATTTTCTTTAAGCCATGTAATTTGAGGAACAGGATTTCCTTTAACCTCACACTGCAGTGAAGCTACATCAGTTTCGTTTACTACCGTGGAAACCAGGGATGTCACAATAGAAGGAGCTGAGATGGATTCACCAGGATCACCCTTGGGTCCTTTAGGGCCCTGATCGCCCCTAGGTCCAGGAGGCCCCTGATCTCCATGAGAACCTTTAGGCCCCTGTGGTCCCTGGGGCCCAGGTGGACCATGCTTGCCTGAGGGACCAGGTCTGCCACGATTTCCCTGAGGCCCTGGCTGACCAAGCTTGCCTGGAGGACCAGGCCTGCCCCGGCGTCCCCTGATTCCTTTCGGACATTGAATTGTACAGGCCATTTCAATTTCTTTCCTTGTGAAGTTTTCACTGGCGTTTGAATCCTTGTTTTGCACATGGCGTTTTTGACGGATGTGTGCATCTGAAATGTAATGTAATCAGCAAATATGTTCTTTGAGAGCAAGGATCTTGATCTCCAAAAATGGTAAAAGTAAAGGCGCACACGAGCCAAAGCCCCAAACGACCGGAGCTTATCCCGGTTTTTTTTTTAGCATGAAGCATGCATGCCTAGGAGTATTGCTAATCCATCGCAGGGTTACCCCCATGTGAGCAGCATGCATGTCGCCGGTGCTTAGTTCCCTTTTGTAACCGGTCGTTACTACTATTGGTAACCAAGCCTTTACTCATGATGGATGTAATATATTCCCTCAAGATCCTCTCTTGATTCCCTGGATTAAGTTATAACAAGGCAAATAATACGTTTTTGAATAGCCTTAGAAAGAACGACGTTGAAGCCCAAGTTGAATTTACGTTAAAAACTATGGAAAGGGATAGGTCACCTGTTATTGATGTAACATGAGAAAAACAGTTTGCTAGTGTATGTACTTAATTTTTTCGGAATTTTAGCTGGTCGGTGTGGTAGTGTAGTGGTAAGAGATAGATTAGGGTATGAAAGGTCCGGGTTCGAGGTCCAGGTTCGACCCTGGGTTGCGATTTGCGTTTTTATTGATAGAAACGCTTCAAAAAGTTTCTAAAGGTTGCTTTCCACTGCCCCGTTTTTGGCTAGGCACGTTAACGCAAGTAAATTTTAATCACGTAAATAAAATAGAGAAAAGATAAAAGTGCTGAGATTAAACGAAAAGTTGAGCGAGGTTCAACTCTTACGCTTACGAGCGACCTTTCATGCATTGCCTCTATTTTATTTGCGAACGTAATTTTTACTCATGTACGCACGTAAAAATTACACGACACTGGAAATCAACGCTAAGAGTTTTAAAAATGGCAGCGAGGGGGGATACTCAACAAATTTTCATTTGGGGAGGCTCCGCCCCGAGGTTCAACCCCTTACCCTTTTATATATCATTTTTTTACGAAAAAGGTACCCCTTTCGTATACCTTCTGTTAACAAAGTGGTACCCCTCTTACGTACCTTGTCCAGAACTTTGCATCCCTTTTAACTGCTGTCAAGAAATGCACTGTCTTTTAAATGAGAATCACTCACAAAAGTAGAACTTTTTCTCGTCTTAATAAAGCTATAAAATTCATCTGTTAGCCCTTTTAGGCCCATTCACAGACCCTTTTGTATACTTCAACGAGTAAAATCCCTACCCTTTCATATACCTAAGGCCTGAAAAAGGTACCCCTTTTGGTCGGAGCCTCCCCGTATAGGCCATTATAGGGAGTACCCCCCCGGTATCCATATGAGGGTCTCAATGGGGTGGTGGCATTTTTTCAGTTACGGTTAACAAGAAAGTTAAAAATTAACTTCTTTTGTTTCAAAAAGTGAAATATTAATTAACCTGTATTTTTTGTACCTTTAAAGCAAAATAAAGGTCTTAAGATCATCTCCGAATGTGAAATAAGCTATTCTTTTGAAAAATTTTAACATTTGATAGATCATGCTTTTTGTAAAGTATTCCACTTTTAATATTATTTTACACATAGAAATGTCAATTGTCAATTTAAAAGTAATCTTTGTGAAAAAGCAAACCACACACTTGAACGCCAAACTCAAGGTCGGGACGCGACATTCATTACAACAGAAATGGCCGTTTTCACACTAGGGACGGATTATTCGTGTGAGACAGGTTATCCGTTTGATGATTCGCGTCAGATAGGTAATACGTCTTAAGTTGAAAATGGAATCGTTTTAATTTTGAGTGAACAATCCGTCTGACTTTATCCTTCAATTTCGACGGACAGTTTCAAGACGGGATTATCCGTTCCAGATAGCCTGTGTACAGCCGCCCCCTCCCCTCAGAAAAAAAATCGGAGAAGGATGTCTGTCGGGAAGGGGGCGGCTGTACACAGGCTAGTCTCAGACGGGTAATCCGGCCGTTTCTAGCTCCAGTGTGAAAACGGCCAATAACAAAATTCCAGTGTCCAGTGTTTTTAATGATAGCGAAGTACTGTACGGAACCACTGTCAGCCGTTGCCTTGTCCGTAGGCCTCGTTATTTCGCGTAATGCGTTTTGGGTCACATGGTCCAAGCGAGTTCGCCACCGAAATGCCTTGACCGAGATTGCGTGGGAAGACGCCGTACAGGGAGTAGGCATGGCAATGTCTATCGTAGCATCAGAGAAAAACGGGGAAATGTTGTTTATCGGCAACGTGTTTTACAAACAGTGACATCTCTGCGTGTTGTTTCACTAGTGTTTCGAGGGCACGACCTCCAGAAAATCGCAAATATTAATCCCCAGCAAGAAGCCACACTTTCGCTTTGGAAAAAAAATTAGTTCCCCGAGAGAGCGGCGGAAATGGAACCAGGGTCTTGGTCAACACCTAAAAGACGCTTTACCTAACGTGCGTACGGAGCCGCAGTAGCCGGGAAATAAAAAACGCAACCATAAGTGAGTTTAGTACCGGCTTAAAAGTAGCAAATCTAGGGAACAATTTCTTTTACGGTTAACTCTTTTAATAATATTTAATACTTATATTGCGCTTTTTCTATAAAAATACTCAAAAGCGCATTACAATATTATCAATAACTAAATTAAAAACCAGTAAAAGTACCCGGTAAAATTACAATATTTAAAAATAAATAAATAAATAAATAATTAAGTAAATAATCTAACTATAAAAGCCTTCTTAAATAAATATGTTTTAACAGAGCGTTTAAAAGAGTCGATTGATGTTTCCTATCTTATTGGCAGAGGAAGACTGTTCCATAAAAAGGGGGCAGCCATCGATAACGCGCGATATCCTATTTACGGCTATCGGTTAAAATTTTTCAATTTTTACGGCTATCGACTAAATTTTTGGCCGTTTTACGCCTATCGGTTAACCTCATTGAGACCCTCCCATATGTACACCTGGGCGAAGAGAGACAAAGTGGAGCAAAGTGCCCAGCCTGCGTAGCTGGCGGTATTGTGTAGTAGTCGAGTGAGATTTGGCGGCGGAGCCGTTGTAATATAGTCGAGTGAGATTTGACGCCATTTCTGCAATTTGGTCATCAATTATGCTCTTTTTAAAGGGGAAACCACAATCAATTACGTCTTTTCCAGTATGCCATCAGACATCTGCTCCCTTAATTGGGAAATATATGCGAACGATCATCTAACATGATTTACATATGTATGGCCCTGGACCAATTTGCTTCTCCGCACACTGGTGTGCGGACTATTCAAAATACCGGGGTTTTCTGGCAGGTGGTATTTCAACCGCCTCGTCCCTACGCCCTTTTTTTGGAACACGGCTCCGCCGCCAAAACTTAAATCCCGCACCCACACAATACCGCCAGCTACGCAGGCTACAAAGTGCCTTGTCTAAGGAAACAACGCGACTTGAACCCCAGACCTCCAGATCCTTAATCTTCATTATAGCAAACACAAATTCAACTCTTTCTTCACTTATAATTGAGGTGACTCGGGCCACGGCTAACATAAAGGTTTATGATTATTCTCTCAAGTTCTGCTGGTAAGCCATGCAAACATTACCCTTCCCCACCCCCGACACACACACACACACACACACACACACGCATCATTCAACTCTCTTTCATTCTCCTACGTTACGTAGTGTTAAACAATGGTTCCTTAGGATGTAACATTCTATTTTTGTGCAAAGTTCAGCCGCTGGCGTTCCTTGTTTTCTTCGTCCCATGTGGGCCTTAGAAGAATGTAATCAGTCTGACAGTTTCAGATAAACAGGAAGTGTAAATCAAATCCTTCCCAAATGCAACCGCCTCAGCTTTACAGGAATAGTGCTGAATAGCAGTAACTTCCTCGTTTTCCCTACTCTTTCAGTTTCTTTCAAAAGAGGCAAAGCGAGCAAAAAAATTCTTTAGGATCACTGGCTTTGATCACGGCACGTATGAACTGAGTGAGAGTTGACCTCTAGTAAAAGGCGCCAAACATTGCGATCACCTTTTTCTTTTAAAAGGTTTGTTTTTTCCCCTAAGCTTAAATGATTCAATTTTAAAAGTTATTTTAAATTAATCAGGCTTTTGATTCTGTTTTGAACTGCATATGGAATTTAAAATTGAGAAAAATTGAAGACGAGGGATAGTTTAATGAGTATGCAATTACCTGTAGGTGATCCACTCTGCAACATCTTCAACACAGAATCGATGGTTTTTTTATGACCATCGACTACTATACTTTTCGCAGCTCGATGTTGTCTTCTCTCTGTTGATTTAAAACTTGAAGCATTTGACGATGAACATGAAGTTCGATCTCGACGTGAATCAACGCCACGAAACAAATTGCGAGAGTGACTGAAAATATCGCGGATGAAAATTGCGAGGGGTGAAAGACTTGAGGTGTCTTTGATTTCTCCATGAACAGAAGAACATTAAGGAAACGAGTGCTTAAATGTCAATGATTTTTAGTTCATTTGCAGCTGGGGTTATTGTCGCCCTGAGTGGCTACGACAGCGGAAATGTTTTATGGGTCTCGAATTTAATTTCTTCTATTTGACCTGGTCTCCACTGACAATATTGGCTATTTTCCAAACAACTAAAAATTCACTTATCTGCCAGCTTAACTATTTTCACGTAATCTTAACCTCAATTTCAGATGTCTAGGGTCAATTTAAACAGTCACGGACGTAAACTTAATCAGTTTTAGGGTTATTTGTCCAAAGCCATTCACCACATCGCAAAATTTTGATGATGGTTTTCATTTATAGTGAAAAGGTGTCTCTTTATTATTAATGGCTATTATTTCATTCAAGACCTCAGGTCGTATTTGTAATTACATTCACTGGAAAGATATTAAAGGTTGGACCGATGGTGATGATGATGATATTTATCAGACCCCCCCTTCTCGCCTCTATTAAAAATACGGAATCAAGGCCACTGTGGAACACTGCTGGTTATTATAAAACTGCTGTTATTCAGGGGAAGACCTCGAGGTGTTTGCGCCGTCTGATAATTTGTCTCACAGATATTCAAGATGGGATTGAAAAATTTCTCATAACTTATTGTTTTTTTTTTGTTCCGGTAAGGTTCCAGGCATTTCTGTTTTTTAGAAGAGGTTAAATTGCGTGGCAGGCGCAAAACAGGGGAGGGGAGGGGAGGGGAGGGGGAGAAAAGCGCGAAAGGGAAAGGGAGAGGAAGTCCCTTTCCCTCTCTCCCTAATCCCCTCTACCTTTTCCTTCCTTCCCCTCCCCTTTCAAAGCCTGTCGCGCAGGTTATAAGTGGTTGCTTGGCATGAAAGGAGCGCAGCAAATGTTACTGCCTGGTCAATTTCTAATAGATAAAGGTAAGGTAATAGACCAGGGAAGCCCTCGTCAACGCGGACATCGTGTGATTCCAGAATGAATCGTGCACGTGGCGGCTCTTGAAGGCTGAATCGCGATGGAGGTCGATTCAACGAACCTCGCACAGTCAACTGCGCTGTTTTTATTAACAATAATAGCTTTACAAGGAACCAACTAAATGTACATAAAATACTGTACTTCAAAGTAATGCCAAGTAAAATAATCACAAGCATTGAATCCTTCTCGGTTATTAACTAATACATCTTTACGTGATCAAGGGATTTGATTCTGCAACTGGTTTATGCGAGAATGGGGGTGGTTTGGTAAAAAAAAAACCAAAACTACTTGTGCTAGGTCAAAATGTACAGATATAACAAAAACCAAGTGAAAAATTACTAACATCAGGGGACTCAGAAATTTTATCCTGAGATATATCGAAAGAAATTGCTTGAATTTCAGTAATAAAAACACTTAAATGCAGGAAACTGTGTAATCATCGCCAAATTAATTTCCAGTTTCCTTAGGGGGTGCATTTTTGGACATTTTGGACATGATTACTCTAAATCTGGGGAAACTGAACGCTATCTAACAATTTTAATTCCTTTGCTTTTCCAGCGAGTGCAGCTGTACAATGAGTATGCAGCTTGGGCCATTCGTAGAGCAAGTTTTGAGCTGTTTATGTATTTATGTTTATCCACTTAGCGCTTCGGAAATTCTTCCGAATTGTACTCACAACAGCTATGATCCATATGACAGCGGAGTGTATTACATGACAAAGATAGAGCGTTCAAAACCGCGGAGGAAACGCTTCCTGGACTATTTGAGGCTCTGAAATAACAAAACTAATTACCAAGGGAAAGTTTAAACCAAAAGTAATTAAACAAGAAGTGACTGAGATAGATGCTATAATTAAAGGTTCTTTAAATCACGACCACGACCACCACAGTGCATGGTGCAAAGAACTTTGGAACAAAAACCTAAAATTTTTAAGAAAAAACTCAATTACCCCTCCTCATCGATACCGTGAGGACCCTCTTTGAGCGTGAACTGAAGCGGAACTTGGAAATTAAGTTATAAATGGAAGTCCATCGTTTGAGTAAGATGGAAGGGACTGCATGTGAGATAATTGTAGGCTTATATACCACATTCTAAAGATTGAACAATATAACAAGAAGTGACTGAGATCAATGCTATATTGATAGGTTCTTAATCACGACCACGACCACTACAGTGCAAGGTACAAAGAACTTTGGAACAAAACGTAAATATCTAAGTAATGGGGTCTCTATGCGCTAGTTCTTCTTTAAATCTTGAATTTTTAAAAAAAATTGATCGGTTTAAGAACGAATAGTCGGTAAAATTTCAATTGAAATGCCTTTAAGGTTTCTAGGTGTTTTAAACGAATGATCATTGGACTAGCTTTCTCATGTAGCGTTCATGTCTTTTCTTTAGAGAAATAATTTGTGCTGGTCCGAATGACAACGGGCACTGTTTGTAGCAAAATAAGTTCATCAAGCATGTCCATAACATTTGAGTTTGCCTAATGTGTGATAACCTTCCTCATGTGATTGATCCAAGTCTCCCAGTCTGATCTGAGTCACAGGAAGAGTAGACTTGTCAGTTAGTAGACCGCTGTCCGCTCTCCAACCGCTATCAGATCTGTCGTTGTAACAATTACAATTTTTACCATTGGAGCAAGAGTTTGTTACTCCGCATGCGCACATGTTGTTATATCCCGTAGCTCCACCCCAGTAGTTCATGCGTGTTCCGTCACGTGACACCCACCAGGCACCATTCTGCTGTACAAATTGAACATCATTATTGCATTCGAACTTGATAAACTGTTCACAGTTCTGTGAGACTCGAGTGAGTGCTGCCAGCTGAGCGGTGCTAACTCCAGTGTAAGTCACATCTTTCCTGTAACAACCTTCACTACTACATCCTGGACTGACGCTATTCACATGAGTTCTACTCTCACTGTCGTGACTTATGACTGTCACGCCAACTCCTCCCTTGTCACTCATGTCACAATACACACTGAACGGAGCCACGCCTCCTTTGCCATCAGGGTCAATAATATAATTACCTGAAGTTTTTCCTCTGCATCTTGATTTTAAATCGCTACAGGATGTGGGTTTACGTTTGGGCACTTCGACAACAGATGATGCTTCAATAGACCGCAGCGAGTTTTTCGCTATGCATGTATACGAACCAGCATCATTTGGAGAAACGTTTGTCAGAAGCAAGGTTCCGTTTGAATAAACAACATGATTTTGAGGCATTTGTTTACCCACTCGATTCCAAATGATCTCTGTCGAACCCTTAGCTGTGCAATGCAAGATCACTTTGCTACATTGTAAGGCGCTCACTTTGTTTGGAGGAATGATCATGAATTGTAGCCTGTTAATCACCATCACCAAGGCGACAGCAGAGTCATCTCCAAGGAGATTCTTTGCTGAGCATGCGTAAGTCCCACTATCTGCTTTAGTTATACTGCGGATACTCAGGTTTCCATTGGCTATTGAGCTTCTCTTTACCGGTAACTTGCTGAACGCTTTCCGCCACGTCACTCTCGGTACGGGCAAACCAGTAGCTTTACACTGCAGGCTCACATTTTGTCCTTCTTCCACTGTGATCGATGATGGTGTATGAGTGATCAAAGCGCGTACTTTAAAACAGAAATAGTTGTACATCAGACATGTAAAAGAAACGGGGAATCCAAAACAAAATAATCGACAAAGGAAAACTCAGGCATGCAAACTTATAGTGAGTCAAAGCTAGTGTCAATAAATGTGGTGTAATTTTTTTGTTTATATATTTTTTCTTTTCCAGAAAATTCCCAAAAACTGTAACGGGTCGCCACTTCCATAAAATAACCAAAATAAAAGCGACAAGGAAGGATACAAGAGGCTTGCTCCTCAAAAGCGCAGAAAGAACATTCAGTCACTCTGGAGTTCAAAATTCGTTCTACTCCAACTCTAATTATGATTTCATTATTGTACTTTTTAGCAGAATCTAGTCAACGTGTCGGGGGTACTGTCGTGTAAAAGCTCAAATACATTGGTTGAAAATATCGAGTAATATAATGCGTTGTTGTGTGCCGTTTGTTCATGTGGAGATGGCAATTTGTCAAGAAAAAAAGGTTTTTTCACCGCCGGCTTTACAAGGTCAGCTTACTGAACTGTTTTTTAGATCTAACACCAGGGGCGTAGTCAGCCATTTTTTTCCTTTTAAGCCCGAGTTGTAAAAGACCTGGGACCGGTTGTTTTAGATGAAGAAAATACTGTCATAGCACTAGCCCATCACCTGGGTCATAGTCAATATCAGAGAGGAATATTTGACCATAATACTAATAATACCCTTTTTGACTTAAAGATCTCTACTACACACATGTATGTAGCCCTTAAGGTTTGTAGAGATGTATTTCTGGCTTGTGTGGGCTAGTAGCAAGGGCTCACACTGAGACGTTTTGTCAGTATCAGAGATTGCACATGTCATGTTTTCACGCTTCTCGTTGTGCAAAATCATATCTCTTTGGAGTCGCAGTGGACACTGACCTGGCGAGGAGGAAAATGAGCTAAGTGGCGGCTTTCTCAGTTGTAAGGTCTTCATAATTTCTTAAAACAGTTGTTTTGCTCAGTGTAAACTCAGTAAGATGTCGGCAAAATAGAACTGCAGAGCGAGGCTAAGTTTTAGATCAGTCGCCGATCTTCACGTAAAATGAAGTTAAGAATCATTCAGATGGATTGACTTGTTCGAGGCTGCATTTTTACATCGATTAATGCAAAAATAAACGTAGTTAACTAGGGCACGAATTTAAAGACATGAAATTAAATTTTTTTGTAGGAGCAACTTGGCTATTGTATTATTTCAAAGTGGTCGGGCCAATTCCACAAAAAAGGGAAGAAAAACAAGCAAAGAGAAAATGGTTTGGTAAATGTTATCTCGACACTTGAATAAAACACGAAGACGACGAAACACATTATCATATCAGCATCTACGACAAGATGGATGACTTCAACTGCCAGATCGTCCGTTTTCCCCATATGGACAGCAACTTCCCAGGCAATCCGGCCCATAGAGTATACACATCTCAGCTGGTGAGGTATTGCAGGATTTTTACATCAAAGGTGGACTTCATACACAGGCTCCATCAGCGCTCGTCACGCCTCCGGCAACAAGGCTTCAAATATACCTTGCTACTAAAACCACTTACCAAATTCTTCAACCGTCAGGGACAACCAACGAGAATATAGTTCAAAACCACTAAACATAGCATTGCTAAATGTATTTTAGTATTTAAACCGTAGATATAGGCATATTTTTATCCCCTAAAAATTTTTCATCTGTTCGGATTTCCTAGCTGAAAGTCTAATGATCCGAAAATTACAGGGAACTATAAAACTTACCTTTTCGAAAATTTCAGCCAGAAAAAAGGCTTCCGAAGATTCTAGTTGACCTTTTTGGGGGTAAAATCCTTTAAAAATGGGCAATTATACCATTTTTTAGATGTTCGAAAATCCTATAAAGTCTCAAAAATATTTTCCGAAAATTCTAGATCTCAAATCGTCCTCCGAACAGATATTTTCCAAAAATTGACTTTGGGTGCCCCTGAACCGTCATGGTGCAATTATTGGTAAGTATGGTACTACACTGCGAGAGTTGAAAACAGCGGTCACAGAATAAAGAACACCGTCGTATCCTTTGTAATATGTTATTAATTATTATTATAATTAACATTATTATTATTTTATTTCTGTCATGTTTTCTTTAGTTAGATGCAAATGTGCGCGCTAGCCTCCATTATGTAGTGCGCGTGCTGTCTGTGCCAATATCCTAACTGAATGACTCGGAAATCCAGGAAAGGGGACTTTAGGGAGTTAGAATCTAAAAAATCTACCGGGGAAGTATGCCCATTGACCCCCAAGAAGGGTGCGTCTCTCGGGACTCGTTAAGGAAATCGGTCCGCATTTATCCTATAGATCCGCACCTGGAGTATTACACAGTTGCACAGTTGTTTTGAATTATATTCAATGCCTGCAGTTCACTCCTTTTTTTTTTTAACTTTTCACGCGCTTTAAACATGCTTTGAGTTATCGAAGGTAAAATTGTATAGAGGTTATGATCTGAAGGGAAACAAAAATTACTTCGAGTTACTGGGAGGTTCGAATAAGCGAGGGTTCGAGTTATCAGGAAGTCGACCGTTTATGTGCCAATTTTATAAGCCCATCACCGCGACTACAATGAGTTGTATTCTGACATCCTTTCACGATAGGACATGAGCCCATTTTGACCCAAATTAGGGTTAAGCCCGGGCTTAATGGCTTTAAAGACAGCCACGCCCCTGAAAAAAGTGCTAAATGCTGAGATTTGTGTGAAATTTTGGCTTTGTCATAACGTAGACAGGCATAATTTGTTAATTTCTTGACAAGTCAATGCGTAATTTCCTCGCGATCGAAGTTTAGCGGACTTTTTCTTGGCGGTGAATTAAGGCCCCAGATAAATTTTTACATCATAGGAAAGAAGGCCATTTGTACTTATCGGGAAAATTAATTTCAAGTCATTCTGAGTTATACCGCATACGAAAAAATCTTCTTGAAAATCTGCTCCAAAATGAGATTTTACTGACAACAATGAAATATTAGCGATTTTCAAAGACTTGCCGGGAATTAAAAATAACCGTTATAATCCTCTTATTAGGCTTAAATCATTTGTCAATACCTCCTGCGTAAACATATAAATTTTAAAAGCCCTAAGTTCTTTCTGCGCTTTTGAGGAGCAAACTTGCAAGAGGATGAGTTTTTTTTGTACTCGCATGGAGTGAACGAATACTTTTTTAAAAGCGTTATCTTTTAGCGTGAAATTGAGTAGGGATCCGTGCCTAGGTCGGTGTCCCTAAGAGGTATAATTTCAAATTTTCGCGATGAGTATCCCGCTTCTTTTACATGAGAGGTCCCCCGATATTTTGGCGAACTGAATGAGACTCTCTTCCAAAAAACCCATTCCCAGGGCCCCATGCAGAATAAATGTCTATTCCACAAGAGGTGCTCTGAGGAGGCGTCTTTCAACTCACCTTGGACAGTTAACGTAGCCGATGATGTCATCACTCCAAGAATATTTTCTGCTTTACACGTGTACATTCCACCATCCTGTGACGTAACATCTTTTATCATGAATGCATTGCCTGATTGAACAATTCGTTTGTCATTGGGAAGACTGGAATTCTGCTTTAGCCACTTGACCTGAGGTGCGGGATTGCCTTTAACATCGCACTGAAATGAGGCTATTCCAGTTTCATTTACCACCATAGATACCAGAGGTGACACAATAGAAGGCGCTGAGATAGACTCACCAGGATCGCCCTTGGGTCCTTGAGGTCCCTGATCGCCTTTAGGTCCAGGTGGTCCCTGAATTCCTTGAGAACCTGTAGGTCCCTGTGGTCCCTGAGGCCCACGTGGACCATACTTGCCTGTGGGACCAGGCCTGCCTCGTCTTCCCTGAAGCCCTGGTGGACCGGGCCTACCTTGTCTTCCCCTGATTCCTTTTGGGCAGTAGACTTTACAAGCAATGCTCCCTAAGGCCGATTGAATTTCTTCCCTGATGATGTCACGGTTAGAGCTTTCACTGACGTTTGAATTCTTGTTTTGCACACGACGTTTTTGACGAATGTGAGTATCTGAAATATAATGTAATGGCAATCCATTTATTTTCAAGAATTAACCTTCATTAGCGAACACAAGTTTAACTCCTTCCTCACTTATAACTCTGCTTTCTCGGTCTACTGCTTGCCGAAGGTCTGTGGTTGTTTTCAGGAAAGGTTTGCTTCTAAGCTACCCCCAACCCCCTCTCCTCACCCCACGTTCGTTCTCCAACGCAGGGTAGGCTTAACGAATGGTTCATTGAGCTGTAACTAAATATTCTGTTTTGTGCAAAGGTCGACCGAGAGTGCTCCTCGTTACGTGCTATATGGGCTCAGAGGTGACTGAATTTGACATAAACAGGAAGTGTTAATCAAATACTCACGCAACGGCGTTTCAGCTTTACAGGAAAACAGCTGAATACCTTCAAATAGTAATTTTTTCCTCTGCTCTTATAAAAGAACCCAATTTAGCAACAATTCTTTAGGATAACTCCAAAAAGTCACTACAAAAAAAATCATTTCCATGTGCGAACCAACCTTTTTTTTAAAAGAAAACTAGTGTTGTTTTTTTATCCTGGGCTTACGTGATTGAATTGTGAAAATTACTTTAACTAACCTTTTTTTTCGAAAGTTTATTTGTGTGTGGATGCCATAAAAAATTAAGAATATGTTGACGAAGGTATATTTAATTTAATAGTTACCGTCAGGTGATCCATCATGCAACATCTTCAACATAGAATCGATGGTTTTTTCATGGCGACCCACTATGTTTCGTAGCTCGATACTGTCTTCTCTCTCTTGATTTAAGATTTCAAGTATTTGACGATGAGCACGAAGTTCGACCTCGACGTGAATCAACGTCACGAAACAAACAGCAAGACAGGCTGAAAAAAATGCGGATAAAAACTTTACGTTATTGGAGACAAGATGCGCCGTCTTTGATTTCTCCATGAATCGAAGATTGCGAATTAAACTTTCACTGAATGGTGAAATACTTTAGGGGGATCTTTAGGGGAACTGCAACTGAAGTTGTTATACGCAATCACCAGTGAAGGTTAGATTTGTTGTTTGGATCTCGGATTTTATCTTATATCCCCAGGCCCCATCTGTCATGATCTGACCTCGTCTTTTCTGATAGCATTGGATATTTTTTTACTATGACGCAATTAAATTTCTAGTACGGTTTTAGTGATTGAAATAAGAGCTTATAGATGGAAATTTCTCACAATGCAAAAGAGCGAGAATATGAAAACTTGTGCTATATTTGCTTTATTAATACACATTTTACTGTATAGCAGAAAAGCCTGGAAGGAGAATGATTAAAAGTCGTTAAACGAGAACGACAATGATGGTGATGACTTTTTTAAAAAAACTTTTTGATTGCTGACTATGAGAAACATGCAATGTGTGGCAATTTGCATTGAAGGTACTTTTAAATTTGCGGTACGTATCGTATTTTCAGTTCTCTCTCCGTTTTTTTCTTAAGAGAGGCCGACCTCGATTGAATCCAAAATGCTTTAGATGACGCCATGATTGCCAAGAGTAGAGTTACTGCATGGAATAATTGTATGATCTTGAAATTATTCGCACAGGTCATGACCGAAGATGTTGTTAACTTTGCCGATCAAAGCAAAACTGATGCTGAATCTGAACATCATATTTACAGCTTTTATACGGGGAAGAAGTTGCTTCAAGTTGCTTCAGTGCCGGGCTTTCAAGATAACTGAGAGGTGCATAGACCCCCTTCGAGAGAATGACTGAGACTAGAAGGAGCTTTGCAACTTTTTAGTATTTATTTCCTGTAAACATGACCCGCCTAGATTAGCTTAGCTACCCGCGGGCATGTTATAATTGTACTTTTACCCCAAAACACAATAAAAAAAAATGTATGTATGTAAATGTATAGATTTTCCAGACATTTTCCGCAATTTGTCCTGGGAAATTTTGGTCGGCAAGAAGGAAAAAAATTTTACATGCAACACTGTATATTTTCACGCGGTTGTTTACTCGTCAAGATGGCCTCCAAAACCGTAATTACCGTAATGATTCGATTTAGCGCCCTCCTTCCGATCACCGCCCCCCTTCCCTTTCGAATAAGCCCACCCTTAAAATGTTTTGTTTTTTTTTTAATTAAGAAGCGCCCCCATTCTAATATTATATAAGAGTACGGGTACGTATCAACCGAGGTTCATCTTGAATAGCTCACAAACAAACGGTAATGCCACATTACAAAAATAGTGGTCAATGCCCATGGTCTTATGTCCATGTGAGTGCATAAATTCTTCAAAAGAATGATCTCTTCTTCAAATTTTGTGGCGATCGCTCGGTTGGTCGTGAGGAAGGATCCAGGGACCACAAGTCCGTTTTCCAGTTTCCTTGATCCATTCACCTTGACTTGACTTTGTTCTCACTGCAGGCTTTTTTAAGAAAGGTGAATATAAGGGAGGAAAGTTCCAACGGCTCACACCCAGCAATTTGCAAGGTAAGTCCATCACGTTAACTGAATATTCGTTTGTTTCTCAAAAAAGAATTAAGCATCCTGTCCCGAATAAGCGCCCTCCCTTGAGGCACTAAAAGTAAATAAGCGTCCTGGGCGCTAAATCGAATCATTACGGTAAGTCTTTTTTTTTTACTTGTCACGCGCTTAAAACATGGTTCGAGTTATTGAGGGTAAAATTATATAGACGATGACCTGAAGATAAACAAAAATTGGTATTACTTCGAGTTAGCATGAGGTTCGAGTCAGTAGCGAAGGTTCGAGTTATGGGAGTCGACTGTATACAAGTATATATATCCTTTTTAAACGATTTTTCTCTTATTCTGCGATTAGAATATTCCGTATATTCCATGTTTTGTTTTACAATATTCTGTAATTTCCGTCTTTTAGTATATTCCATATTTTAGAATATTCTGCCATTACGTTCCATCATTCCGTCAGTCCGGCATTCTGCCCAATAGGGTCACCCCTCGAGCACGGCTTAGCTTTAGCCAAACAGTCACAGCTGAAATCCCCAGTTAGTCTGCCCAGTTACCAGCAGTTCCTTCGATTCGGCACAAGAAGACTCAAAGGCAAAATCCGACAGAAATAAAACTGAAACTTAATTTGCTTTGTGTCTTTTAAGAAACAGAAAGAAACTGTACGTGTTATTTAAGAGTATTTAAAACGCCAAAGTTGATCCTGCCAGTTTTGGCGTAGAAAGACAATAATTATTAGCAATTTCGGTTAGATCAAATTAGTCACGTTCTGACTGTCGTGCTATCCTTTTGGGCGGGCAAAGGTATTAAGGGAGGGCTGCGTTAAAGAAATGTCCCGGTTAAAGATAATGCCAATCGTTTCTTGTTTCAATAAAAATGCGAGTGTAGCTAAATGTCGTGGGTCGTGGGTGTGGGTGTAGGTAATTGTCGTGGGTAAAAAAAAAATCTTCCAAAAAGAAATAGAAATTAAAAAATTAAATAGCAAAAAGTTGTAAAATTCATGAAACGAAAATCTCCGCGTACATACCAGTCCTATTCCCCTTCCCCGCGGTCAGCAAATCGAGCAAATAACCGAATCCTCTAGTAAAAATGGACACTAAAAAGACATTTAGGTGAAAAATAAAAGAAACTCTGTGCACTATGTAAACCTGAAGCAGGCTATACAAAAACTGGAGACTGAACTGCTTTTTCTCAAAGATGGCAACATTCGTGACTGAAACGTCCTTTCAGTTTAAGGAATGATATTTCGAATCGTTACAGCAAAGAGTTTGTACACAAAACAAAACAAAAAGTAATCGAGAAAATTGTATTTCCGTACGGCAAAAAAATTTACATACAGTCTCGCCTTAATTTGAAAGGTTGGGAATGAAGACAATGAAGGTGGTTTCTTCGTAAGGTAAGAGACCTAAAACTTCTAACCAAAAATGTGAAATACCTAAAAATTGTCCTTTTCCCTTCCCTTTCTCACGGTGATCGCATTCCGTCGTGTTAAAAAATCTCCACTGATTATTGGAATTGTAGATCGAATAAAGATAAATAGTGAGCAGCTATTTCCATTCAGCGAGTCAGAGCTGTCCCATACTGTCCTACAAACTGCAGGTATAATTTACGTCTCTTTCGTTTATTTCGCGGCGATAGCTCAGGTATGGATAAATCTTCATCGGCAAAATGAATTTTATACAGTGATGTTGTGAAAGGGGAGCCAAGTCCCACAGGAAGAGGAAGAAGAAGCCGTGACGAAAAAGGCAATCAAGAAGTTGGAGATATTCGTTTCACAAATATTTTAAAAACTTTTTTCTATTTATTTCTTTTTTTCAATTACTTTACTTTATCACTTTTTTTCTATACTTTTTTTACCCACGACATTTACCCACACCCACACCCACGACCCTCACCCACGACCCACGACCTCTACCCACGACCCACGACATTTAGCTACACTCTAAAAATGCAAACTATAAAAATTATGTATCTCTATCCCATTCCACGAGTGTAGCTAAAGGTCGTGGGTCTTGGATAGTGGGTAGAGGTCGTGGGTTGTGTGTCGTGGGTCGAGCGCCGTGGGTGTGGGTAAATGTCGTGGGTCGTGGGTAAAAAAAAGTTTACAAAAAAATGATAAAGTAAAGTAATTGAAAAAAAAAAATAAATAGAAAAAAGTTGTAAAATGTTTATGAAACGAAAATCTCTGACTCCTTGATTGTCCTTTTCACGTCTTCTTCTTCATCCTCTTCCTGATATTTCCTTAGCCACGTGGGACTTGGGTCCCCTTTCGCAACATCATTGTATGAAAGACATGTTGCCGATGAAGATTTGTCCATACCTGAGCGATCGTCGCGAAAATAAACGAAACAGACGTACATGTAAAATATGTCGAAATGTGCATTTTGCAGAAAGTATAGGACAGCTCTGACTCGCTGAATGGAAATAGCTGCTTACAAAAATTAACTTTTATTCGATCTACCTTTCTAATAATCAGCGCAGATTTTTTAACACGTTGGAATGCGATCACCGTGGGAAAGGGGAGGGGAAGTGAGGGGAAAAAGTACAATTTTGAGTTATTTCATATTTTTAGATAGAAGTCTTTCTTCATGCTCAACGAGCTAGACTGTCTGTAAATTTTTTTTCCGTACGGAAATGTAACTTTCTCGATTCTTTTTTGTTTTGTTTTGTGTACTAAATCTTTGCTGTAACAATTCTGAAATATCATTCCTTAAACTGAAAGGACGTTTCAGTGTCCTTTTATACTAGAGGATTCGCTTATTTGCTTTGCTGACCGCGGGGAAGGGGTATTGAGGACTCCCGGTATGTACGCGGAGATTTTCGTTTGATGAATTTTACAACTTTTTTTCATTTAATGTTTTGATTTTCATTTTTTTTTGGAAAAATTGCTTTTTATACCCAAGACATTTACCCACACCCACGACCCACGACCCTATCCACATCCACGACCTCTACCCACTAACCACGACCCACGACGTTTAGCTACACTCCGAGTTGTTAGAAGATGAAGAGGAAAAGATGTAGTGGGATGCCTCCCGGTTTTGTCTACCAGCTGGATAGATAGAAGACATCTAGTAGCGGTTTGCTCTGCAAAACATCATCTGTCCAAGTGACAAAGTACTGTAATACTGGGATCTTACCAAAACTAAGTACAAATAACAAAAAGGTACCAAAAAATTAAAGCACTTTTTACCACTCAGAATGCTAAGAAAGGTCGATAAAATTTCATTCGAAATGCTAATAAGTCTGTTAAGGTTTCCGTGTGTTTTAAACGATTGTTCAATAGAAAAGTTTTTCATGTAGCGTGCATATCTTCCTTTTAAAGAAATAATTTGATCCGAAGCCAAATTCCTTCCGAAAAACGGGCCGTGTTTGTGGCAATTAAAACAAGTTCATCATGCCTGTCCATAACATTTGAGTTTTCCTAATGTGTGATAACCTTCCTCACTTGAACCATCCAAGTCTCCCAGTCTGATCTGTTTCACAGGAAGAGCAGACTTGTCTGTCAGTAAACCACTGTCCTCTCTCCAACCGTTGGCATAGTTGTGACAATTACACTTTTTACCATTAGAGCACGAGTTTGTTACTCCGCATGCGCACATGTTATCTTGGCCTGTCGCTCCACCCCAGTAGTTCATACGTGTTCCGTCACGTGAAACCCACCATGCATAATTATCACCTGGCGATCTTGAAATAAAAGCTACGCGATTATTGCATTCAAACTTGATAAACTGTTCACAGTTCTGTGAGACTCGCGTGAGTGCTGCCAACTGAGCGGTGCTGACTCCAGTGTAGGTCACATCTTTCCTGTAACAACCTGGACTACCACATCCAGGAATATTAGCAACATGGGTTCTACTCTCACTGTCGTGACTTATAACTGTCACGCCAACTCCTCCCTTGTCACTCATGTTACAATACACACTGAACGAGGCCACGCCTCCTTTGCCATCAGGGTCAATAATATAATTACCTGAAGAGCTTCCACTGCGGCCTGATTTTATACTGCTACAGGACAAAGGTTTGTTGTACACTTCAACAACAGAAGTTGCTTCAACAGAACGAAGTGCGTTCTTAGCCACGCAAGAATATGTTCCGGCATCGTTTGTAACCACGCTTCTGAGGAGCAAAGTTCCATTTGAATAAATCACGTGGCTGTGAGGTAAGCCTTTTCCAGTTCTCTTCCACGTGATCTCAGTGTTACCTTGAGCTGCACAGTTTAGCAACAAGTTGCGTGACTGTGATACAGTAACTTTCCGGGGAGGAGTAAGGGTAAATGTGAGCCTGTTAATCACTATTAACTGAGCAACAACAAAGTCCTGTCCAAGAAAATTCTTCGCCGAGCATGCGTAATCCCCGCTATCAGCTTTAGCTATGTTACGAATTGTCAATTTCCCATCATCCACTTCAGTCTTCCCTCTTGGCAAGGAACCAAATGCTCTCCGCCACGTGATCGTTGGTTTTGGAAGACCTGTAGCTTTACACTGCAACCTCACGTTTTCCCCTACTTCAGCAAAAACAGACGAGGGTTTTTGATTGATTAAGGCAGAAACTTTAAAGTAATGAAGAAATATAATAAGCCAAGTTAATAAAAACAAGTTACAAGTAAATTAAAACAGAGGGTTCTGGGAAAACGTCTCCGAGTTCCCTTGATTAGAGCCGAACCTAGAATCTACCGATAACAGTTTCTGTCGCATTATTTTTTCCTGAGCAATGTTACAGGGGACGATTCACAACGACAGTTTACAGTGCAATACAGCATTGCCTAATTTCATACCGCGCAGAAGCCTGGCACTACCGGATTTTCCCAGACTTTTCAGATTCGGGATTGAAAATGGCTTTCAAAATAGAAGGTAAAGCAAAGGTCATTGCGTATAGTTGAAACGATATTAAGGGCCAGATTACTCCAGAAAGTTAATACTCTAAAGCTACGAACAGTTGTTTTACTGCGATAAAGAACCTCGATTAAAAATTTCGAGAAAAGAAAGATCTAATCGGACAGGAGCCCATCAAATGGAGCCTCCATCTCCATTAATTTCTTGAGTCAACCCTTTCCCGAGTAGATTTATAAATAGAACGGCTTGTTTCCCGCGAAGAGTGTCATATTTCCGTGAGTCTCGTATGTCACCGTGAAAAAAATGAAGTTGGATGAAGTCGAACTCAGAAGCCCGTCCTTCGACCGTTTTCCTTTTTTACTATACGTCCATTTTTACAGTTTTACAGCCGCTGGGATCTGGGATGAAATAAAAGTTAATGAATTACCCGACTGAGACTGAGCATGAAGCGATGGGACAAAGGCAGCGAACTGAGGATCACGGAAAGGTTCTTTGCGAGTGTTTGTTTTTGTTTTTTTTTTTTTGCCTTCATACATCCCACATTTAAGCATGCACCTTGAAAAGAGTCGACGATTAAGCGTTCTGTGGACGATTTGAAACTTTTCGATGATCAGCGCCGAAAAAGTGCCAGGATCATTTATTTTTGTCATCGCCGTGTAGTGGATTTCGCCAGTTAAGCACCGTGTGCAAAAGCGATGACCTAAGTAGCAACTAAGGAGGAATGCTTCAGAAAAATTGCAGTCTTCCTTTACAACTGACTTGTATCACCATGAGGGTTGCCTGATAAAACTGGCACTTGAAAAGTTGAACAGAAGACAACAGTTGCTCGACCGTGATGAAGCTAACTCAAAAGTAATTTGCTAACGGTGGAATTTGTGACATCGCGTTCCAGTCCAAAGACCCTCTTATCTCAAGAAAAAGAAAATGGATTGTATCTGCGCCCAAAGAATTATGACTGACCAACAGGAGAATTCTCAGCAATTAATGTAGAAGTTTAGGCCAATTCTTTCCTTTGAATTCGCATCTGTAGATCACTTTTTTTGCGAGAAAACAATGGCTGGGCTCGGCGTTACAAAACATAGCAGGGAATCATCACACTAACTGACGGACAAAACAACCACAGTATTTATTCAGACAAACGCATTTCGGATAAAAACTTGAAAAACTAGAAATTTGGTTAATAAGAACCTTAACGCTCAAAAAAATTGGCTAAAGAAAACTAATCCTGTCAGAACTACAGACTGCAGGTAGTAGTTAATCCTTACGCATGTAACAGACCAGCTTAATGTGAGACAAGCAACCAAAATTAAGATTAACATAGTCAGAGTTTAAAACTCTCCACAGTATAATCTACCCGCTAGAAAGAAAGGAAAGAAAATCTCTGAGGGATGAAAACGCTAAAGTCACGTTTCACTAGCTTATGATTTTGTTTGGCCTGTCAGCACCGGATTTCCTGCTGTTTCATGAAGTACAATAGCAGTGTCATTTAGTCGTTGTGATTGGCTCTTCCCACCGTCGGCGCGCGAAGTCTCCCCTGGGAACCGTTCTAATTATAAATCTACTCGGGAAAGGGTTGACTCCAAGGGCTTGTATGGGAGATGGAGGCTCCATTTGATAGGCTCCTGAATCGGACACTTTCGCTGCTTGGAAGTATTGGAAGGATTCCCGGATTGTTCGACAAAAAATTTGAACAAAGAACCGTCGAGTTTAGCTCTCTTCACGGCGCTGGATCCGACGGAATATTAGGGAATGATAAGGGAGTGGGTGTACCTGTTTTTTCCAAACCGTAAAATAAAAACTACCAAAAAGCGAAACACGCCAGAGTGACCCTGAGTGAAACGGCAACAGTGTAAATTAGGTCGGCAAGACTTACGTCAGATTTTCTCCCCGTCGCTGCGTACGGTCTCAGTGGAAATCCTAAAGATCAGACCGGAAACAATTCTCACTGAACATGGATAAAAGCAAGTATACTTCAGTCTTACTTGAGAGGCATTTCTCGTCCGGTAACACTGCAGTTCCTGTAATTTGGGCAATCAGCCTGTAATCACAATCAAGAATCTACCTTTTGGCTAGCATGCACTGAGTATAGACTAGTCCCTTATCTCCCTTCATGTGAACAATACTAGGTTTAACATACATAAGGCCACAAAGTTCACTACACTCATTACCTTTCACGGACATTGCTCTTTTCCGCGACGGGAATAATCCAGGTAACCCCTTCTGTACTGCTCTTTTAAGTTTTGCTCCAGCATACTTAGGATACGATCGGTACGTGCACAATCACATCTGTGTTCTTTCCTGCAATGATCCTCTACTTTTCATATGCGGGTAGAATTAAACAGAGGATCCTTTGCTGTAGAAAATTTATAATCATGTTTGGTTCGAGCGACCTGTTCATCGAACAATTGCTTGCACTTGCTGAGTGTCTGCTTCTTAAGTTTAGCTTCAGGGCATGGCAGAAATACTGCATCCTTTCCTTACTAAGTGTAGACAGATTCTCCGAGGGAATATTGATCAATATTTCTTCGAAAAAGAATGCTTTCGTTCGAGTTTTTACTCCGACTATCCGCCATTTTGAAACTGGACTTTTTAAAATCTCCGGGAACATCCGGTAGTGATAGTCCCCCGCGCAGTATGAAATTAGGCAATTGCAACATTGCGGGGAAATTTCTTCGAATTGTTCCAACAATGTTGCCTTAAAAATCATCGTTGCAAATCGTCTTGCATAGAATCCCCCGTATATAATTAGGTATATAGGACACTATAGTCGTCGAAGTTGTATTTATAGCCCAATTACCGCTCTATTCACTAAAAACAGGCAGTTTTGACAAGACTCATCATCATTAGTAGGCTATATGGACAGTGGGATATTAATAATTGTTCATGGGGAATTTAACAGACATCGTTGACTATTAATACGCCTAATTTCAAGTTGAAAGTATATCATTTAATAGAGTTTGATTTCTTATTAATAGCTTTTAATCCATGACTTTCCAATTAATAACAAAGGAGGAGCATGTTACCTTGGACAGTTAAGGTGGCCGATTTTTTTATTAATCCAAGAATGTTGCTTGCTACGCACGTGTACACTCCACCATCTTGTGACGTCACATCCTTAATCATTAAACCTCCACGAGACTGTACGATTCGTTTGTCGGCTGGAAGACTGGTATTCTCTTTAAGCCATGTAATTTGAGGAACAGGATTTCCTTTAACCTTACACTGCAGTGAAGCTACATCAGTTTCGTTTACCACAGTGGAAACTGGGTATGTCACAATAGAAGGAGCTGAGATGGAGTCACCAGGATCACCCCTGGGTCCTTGAGGGCCCTGATTGCCCCTAGGTCCAGGAGGCCCCTGATCTCCCTGAGAACCTTTAGGCCCCTGTGGTCCCTGGGGCCCAGGCGGACCATGCTTGCCTGGAGTACCAGGCCTGCCTCGGCGTCCCCTGATTCCTTTCGCACAATGAATTGTACAGGCCATTTGAATTTCTTTTCTGGCGAAGGATTCACTGGCGTTGGAATCCCTGTTTTGCAGATGGCGTTTTAGACGGATGTGTGCATCTGAAATGTAATGTAATCATCAAATTAGTTCTTTAATTTGAGAGCAAGGGCCTTAATCTCCAAAAAACGTAACAGTAAAGGCGCACACGAGCCAAAGTCCCAAACGACCGGAGTTTATCCCGGTTTTTTTTAGCATGAAGCATGCCTAGGAGTATTGCTAATCCATAGCAGGGTTACCCCCATGTAAGCACCATGCATGTCGCCGGTGCTTAGTTCCCTTTCGTAAACGGTCGTTGCCACCATTGGTAACCAAGCCTTTACTCATGATGGATGTAATATATTCCCTCAAGATCCTCTCTTGATTCCCTGGATTAATTTACAATAAGGCAAATAATACGTTTTTGAATAGTCTTAAAAAGAACGAAGTTGAAGTCCAAGTTGAATTTACGTTAAAATTATGGAAAGGGATAGAGTCACCTGTTATTGATGTATCTGGTGAGAAAGACACTTTGCTAGTTTATGTACTTAATTTTTTCGGAATTTTGGCGGGTCAGTTTGGAAGTGTAGTGATAAGGCAGAGAGATTAGGATACGCAAGGTCCGGGTTCGAGGTCCAGGTTCAACCCTGGGTTGCGATTTTCGTTTTTATTAATAGACTTCAAAAAGTTTCTAAAGGTTGCTTTCCACTGCCCCGTTTTTGGCTAGGCACGTTAACGCAAGTAAATTTTAATCACGTAAATAAAATAGAGAAAAGATAAAAGTGCTGAGATTAAACGAAAAGTTGAGCGAGGTTCAACTCTTACGCTTACGAGCGACCTTTCATGCATTGCCACTATTTTATTTGCGAACGTAATTTTTACTCACGTACGCACGTTAAAATTACGCGACACTGGAAATCAACCCTAAGAGTTTTAAAAATGGCAGCGACCGTTTACGAAACGAACAACTTCGCAGGGGGGGGGGGGTACTCAACAAATTTTCATTTGGGGAGGCTCCGCCCCGAGGTTCAACCCCTTACCCTTTTATATATCATTTTTTTACGAAAAAGGTACCCCTTTTGTATACCTTCTGTTAACAAAGTGGTACCCCTTTCACATACCTTGTCTAGCACTTTGCAAACCTTTTAACTGCTGTCAAGAAATGCACTGTCTTTTAAATGAGAATCAATCACAAAAGTAGAACGTTTTCTCGACTTAATAAAGCTATAAAATTCATCTGTTAGCCTTTTTAGGCCCTTTCACAGACCCTTTTGTATACTTCAACGAGTAGAGTCCCTACCCTTTCATATACCTAAGGCCTGAAAAAGGTACTCCTTTCGGTCGGAGCCTCCCCGTGCAGGCCATTATAGGGAGTAATCCCCCGGGCAACTACCTCTCCGGTACCCATGTGAGGGTCTCAATGGGGTGGTGGCATTTACGGTTATTAGCTAAAATTTTGGCTCTTTTACGGCTATCGGCTAATTTTTTTCAGTTACGGTTAACAAAAAAGTTAAAAATTAACTTCCTTTGTTTCAAAAAGTTAAATATTAATTAACCTCTATTTTTTGTACCTTTAAAGCAAAATAAAGGTCTTAAGATCATCTCGGGATGTGAAATAAGCTATTCTTTTGAAAAATTTTAACATTTGATAGATCATACTTTTTATAAAGTATTCCACTTTTGATGTTATTTTACACATAGAAATGTCAATTGTCAGTTTAAAAATAATCTTTGTGAAAAAGCAAAGCACACACGTGAACGCCCAACTCAAGGTCGGGACGCGACATTCATTACAACAGAAATGGCTGTTTTCACACTAGAGACGGATTATTCGTGTGAGACGGGTTATCCGTTTGATGATTCGCGTCAGATAGTTAATACGTCTTAATTTGAAAATGGAATCGTTTTAAGTTTGAATGAACAATCCGCCTGACTTTATCCTTCAATTTCGACGGACAGTTTGAAGACGGGATTATCCGTTCAAGATAGCCTGTGTACAGCCACCCCCTCCCCTCAGAAAAAAATCGGAGAAGGGGTGTCTGTCGGGAAGGGGGCGACTGTACACAGGCTAGTCTGAGACGGATAATCCGTTTCTAGCTCTAGTGTGAAAACAGCCAACAACAAAATTCCCGTGTCCAGTGTTTTTAATGATAGCGAAGGACTGTACGGAATCACTGTCAGCCGTTGCCTTGTCCGTAGGCCTCATTATTTCGCGCGGCTAATGCGTTTCGGGTCACGTGGTCCGAGCGAGTTCGCCACCGAAATGCCTTGACCGAGATTGCGTGGGAAGACGCCGTACAGGGACTAGGGATGGCAATGTCTACCGTAGCGTCAGAGAAAAACAGGGAAATGTTGTTTATCGGCAATGTGTTTTACAAACAGTGACATCTCTGCGTGTTGTTTCATTAGTGTTTCGAAGGCACGACCTCCTGAAAATCGCAAATATTAATCCCCAGCAAGAAGCCAAACTTTCGCTGTGGAAAAAAAATTAGTTCCCCGAGAGAGCGGCGGAAAGGGAACCAGTTTCTTTCAAAAGAGGCAAAGCGAGCAAAAAAATTCTTTAGGATCACTGGCTTTGATCACGGCACGTATGAACTGAGTGAGAGTTGACCTCTCGTAAAAGGCGCCAAACATTGCGATCACCTTTTTCTTTTAAAAGGTTTGTTTTTTTCCCTGAGCTTAAATGATTCAATATTAAAAGTTATCTTAAATTAATCAGGCTTTTGATTCTGTTTTGAACTGCATATGGATGTTTAAAATTGACAAAAATTGAAGACGAGGGATAGTTTAATAAGTATGCAATTACCTGTAGGTGATCCACTCTGCAACATCTTCAACATAGAATCGATGGTTTTTTCATGACTATCGACTACTTTTCGCAGCTCGATGTTGTCTTCTCTCTGTTGATTTAAAACTTGAAGCATTTGACGATGAACATGAAGTTCGATCTCGACGTGAATCAACGCCACGAAACAAATTGCGAGAGTGACTGAAAATATCGCGGATGAAAATTGCGAGGGGTGAAAGACTTGGTGTCTTTGATTTCTCCATGAACAGAAGAACATTAAGGAAACCAGTGCTTAAATGTCAATGACTTTTAGTTCATTTGCAGCTGGGGTTATTGTCGCACTCAGTGGCTACGACAGCGGAAATGTTTTATGGGTGTCGGATTTAATTTCTTCTATTTGACCTGGTCTCCACTAACAATATTGGCTATTTTCCAAACAACTAAAAATTCACTTATCTGTGAGCTTAACTATTTTCAGGTAATCTTAACCTCAATTTCAGAAGTCTAGGATCAATTTAAACAGTCACGGACGTAAACTTGATCAGTTTCAGGGTTGTTTGTCCAAAGCCATTCACCACATCGCAAAATTTTGATGATGGTTTTCATTTATAGTGAAAAGGTGTCTCTTTATTATTAATGGCTTTTATTTCATTCAAGACCTCATGTCGTATTTGTAATTACATTCACTGGAAAGATATTAAAGGTTGGACCGATGGTGATGATGATGATATTTATCAGACCCCCTTCTCGCCTCTATTAAAGATACGGAATCAATAGTCGATAGTCGGTCGACACTCGGTCGACAGTCGGTCGATACTCGGTCGACACTCGGTCGATAGTCGGTCGACAGTCGGTCGATATAGCGGTCGATAGTCGGTCGATAGTCGCTCGATAGTGGGTCGACACTCGGTCGAGACACGGCCGATAGTCGTTCCAGATGTGTCTCGGCCGATATAGCTTTTCGTTCACCGACACTTAACCTACTTTTTGCCGACATTTCGCCGACATTTCGCCGACACTTCGCCGATACTTGGTCGATAGTTGGTCGATACTTGACCGATGTGTCGGTCAGTAATTGGTCGACACTCGGTCGATGGTCGGTCGACACGTAGCATTTCCTACATTTTCCTACATTTTTGCGGGACCACAGGAGCAGCAGATTCAACTTAGGCTGAGACAGGTTCTGTTTAACAGCTAAAACTCAGACGATCGGTGATGATACAAACTGGAAAAAAAAAGCTTATCATGTCCTCAGTTCCCAGTGCTCTTCGGTTCTCTTCATAGCGTAATCGCGCCTTGCACTGCCACATTTTCCCCATCGCATGATAACAGTAATTAATGACGTCTTTGCTTTAAAAAAAAAAAGCCATTGGACTCACCTGATAAATTAACACACGACTAATATTCGAACGACAGTTGACCGATATACCACCGACAGCTGACCGATATACCACCGACAGTTCACCGATATACCACCGACAGTTGACTGATATACCACCGACAGTTGACCGATATATCACCGACAGTTGACCGATATATCACCGACATATGACCGATAGTAACTCGAGGTGCGTCGACGAAATATCGACCGATACTCGGCCGATAGTCTATCTCACTATCGACCGACTATCGACCGACTATCGACCGACCATCGACCGACTATCGACCGACTATCGACCGACTGTCGACCGACTATCGACCGACTTCGACCGCTATATCGACCGACTGTCGACCGCTATATCGACCGCTATGTCGACCGATATCTCAGTCGACATTACCCACAGTAAACAAGATCCTTCAGGGGAAGACCTCGAGGTGTTTGCGCCGTCTGATAATTTGTCTCACAGATATTCACGGTGGAATTGAAAAATTTCTCATAACTTATTGTTTTTTTTTTCGGTAAGGTTCCAGGCATTTCTGTTTTTTAGAAGAGGTTAAATTGCGTGGCAGGCGCAAAACAGGCGAGGGGAGGGGAGGGGAGGGGAGGGGGAGAAAAGCGCGAAAGGGAAAGGGAGAGGAAGTCCCTTTCCCTCTCTCCCTAATCCCCTCTACCTTTTCCTTCCTTCCCCTCCGCTTTCAAAGCCTGTCGCGCAGGTTAGAAGTGGTTGCTTGGCATGAAAGGAGCGCAGCAACTGTTAATGCCTGGTCAAATTCTAATAGATAAAGGTAAGGTAATAGACCAGGGAAGCCCTCATCAACGGGGACATCGTGTGATTCCAGAATGAATCGTGCACGTGGCGGCTCTTGAAGGCTGAATCGCGATGGAGGTAGATTCAACGAACCTCCCACAGTCAACTGCGCTGTTTTTATTAACAATAATAGCTTTACAAGGAACCAACTAAATGTACATAAAATACTGTACTTCAAAGTAATGTCAAGTAAAGTAATCACAAGCATTGAATCCTTCTCGGTTAACAATTTTAATTGCTTTGCTTTTCCAGCGAGTGCAGCTGTACAATGAGTATGCAGCTTGGGCCATTCGTAGAGCAAGTTTTGAGCTGTTTATGTATTTATGTTTATCCACTTAGCGCTTCGGAAATTCTTCCCAATTGTACTCTTAGCAGCTATGATTCATATGACAGCGGAGTGTATTACATGACAAAGACAGCGCGTTCAAAACCGCGGAGGAAACGCTTTCTGGACTATTTGAGGCTCTGAAATAACAAAACTAATTACCAAGGGAAAGTTTAAACCAAAACTAATTAAACAAGAAGTGATTGAGATCGATGCTATAATTAAAGGTTCTTTTAATCACGACAAAAACAAACAAAAACCTAAAATTTTTAATAAAAAAACTCACTTACCCCTCCTCATCGATACTGTGAGCGTGAACTGAAGCGGAACTTGGAAATTAAGTTATAAATGGAAGTCCATCGTTTGAGTAAGATGGAAGGGACTGCATGTGAGGTAATTGTTGGCTTATATACCACATTCTAAAGATTGAACAATACAAATACGAATTCGAAGTTAAAATCAAATGAAACTAATTAAACAAGAAGTGACTGAGATCAATGCTATATTGATAGGTTCTTAATCACGACCACGACCACTACAGTGCAAGGTCCAAAGATTTTAGGAACAAAACGTAAATATCTAAGTAATGGGGTCTCTACGCGCTAGACTCTAAGTTCTCCTTTAAATCTTAAATTTTTAAAAAACTCGTCTGTTTAAGAACGAAAAGTCGATAAAATTTCAATTGAAATACGTTTAAGGTTTTTAGGTGTGTTAAACGAATGATCGTTAGACTAGCCTTCTCATGTAGCGTGCATGTCTTTTCTTTAGAGAAATAATTTGTGCTGGTCCGACTGACAACGGGCACTGTTTGTAGCAAAATAAGTTCATCAAGCCTGTCCATAACATTTGAGTTTGCCTAATGTGTGATAACCTTCCTCATGTGATTGATCCAAGTCTCCCAGTCTGATCTGAGTCACAGGAAGAGCAGACTTCTCTGTCAGTAGACCGTCGTCCTCTCTCCAGCCGCTGCCACTGTTGTAACAATTACACTTTCGACCACTATTTGAGCAGGAGTTTGTTACTCCGCATGCGCACGTGTTGTTATATCCTGTAGCTCCACCCCAGTAATACATGCGTCTTCCGTCACGTGACACCCACCAGGCATATGAATCCTCAATAAAAGCTATGTCATTATTGCATTCAAACTTGATAAACTGTTCACAGTTCTGCGAGACTCGAGTAAGTGCTGCCAACTGAGCGGTGCCAACTCCAGTGTAAGTCACATCTTTCTTGTAACAACCTGGACTACCACATCCAGGAATATTGGCAACATGGGTTCTACTCTCACTGTTGTGGCTGATGGCTGTCACGCCAACTCCTCCCTTGTCACTCATGTTACAATACACACTGAACGAGGCCACGCCTCCTTTGCCATCAGGGTCAATAATATAATTACCTGAAGAGCTTCCACTGTAGCCTGACTTAATACTGCTACAGGACTTCATTGTTTTCATCACTTCAACAACAGAAGTTGCCTCAACAGAACGAAGTGCGTTCTTAGCCACGCAAGAATATGTTCCGGCATCGTTTGTAACCACGCTCCTGAGGAGCAGAGTTCCATTTGAATAAACCACGTGGCTGTGAGGTAAGCCTTTTCCAGTTCTCTTCCAGGTAATCTCAGTGTTACCTTGAGCTGCACAGTTTAGCAACAAGTTGCGTGACTGTGATACAGTAACTCTCCGGGAAGGAGTAAGGGTAAATGTGATCCTGTCAATCACTATCAACTGAGCAACAACGGAGTCCAGTCCAAGAAAACTCTTTGCTGAACACACGTAATCACCCTTGTCAGTTTTAGCTATGTTGCGAATTGTCAAGCTTCCATCGACTACAACAGTCTTTCCTTTTGGTAGGGAACCAAACGCTCTTCGCCACGTGATCGTTGGTAGTGGCAGACCAGTATGGCACGGTAAGATTACGTTTCCCCCTACTTCAGCGACAATGGATGAGGGTTTTT
>CALNXK010000008.1:3617500-3632500 GCA_942486035.1 Porites lobata
TACTGGAGGACATCCAATTGCTCTATCCGGCACTGGCTAGAGATTTATCCGGTGGATAGGGTTAACCATATTTTGAAACGTGACTGGGGCAATAAAAAATAATTGACGTGCCTTTTATTCCAAATATTACCGCTTGTATGAAAATGACGAGTTTCAGAGGAGTTGTTAAGAATAATTTGACTTTGAAAACTAAATCTTAATATGTTATCGGCCGCTTTGAAATTAAAAAACGTTTACGAGAACCATTCTAACTCACGCAATTGCAAAAAATATTCCTTAACACCAACAATTTGTTGAAAGTTTACCAAAGCTTTTGGAACCCATCCGGATTCCTTCATCAGTAGTGACGTTTGCTGTTATCCGCAGCCTCGTTTTGATTTGGCTGGAAGATTGTTCCATAAATTGGGGAAAGGTTGTAGCCCTGATCACGGTTCATTTACGGTTGCCGGTTATGAATGTCAATGGCCTCGCGTCAGGATCTTGCGTAAAGGCATCAGGTGGTTTTCCTGGCCAATGATCTCTACACTGATCTCGTCGATGGAGTGGCCTGTTTCCCAATTAGCGTGTTCAGACACAGTAGACTTGAGATCGCAGGCGTGCACTGATTTCCGGTGTTCATTTAAGTCATTTAGCCCTTGTGCCCAGTTTCCTTGCTGTTTCACCGTTGTACTCTGCATCACAATCCTTGCACCTGATATTGTAAATGACCCCAAATTTCTCCTCAGCCACGATTTCATCTTTTATTTTGGTCTTACCAGTCGCTGACGACGGGTGCGATGGGGTTTGAAACAATCGTGAACTTCACGCTTCTTAAAGATTCTTTGAAGAATCTCGGAGACCCCACTACGGGAGCACAATAAATTACTTTCTACAAGAGTTAGACCTGTGCTTGACTTGTTCTTGGAGTAAGAGATTGGGTAGTGGCAGCTGCAATGGACCAGGGTGGATATCCGCAGTGTTGCAGGGCAGTTGAAACGTTGTGACAGTTCTTGCTTGAGATCATCGGAATCAGACACGATACCGACATTTAGTACGGTGGAAAAGTGCTCTTGTAACGCTGTGCTTATGTTGCAGAGGGTGATGCGAAATTTGAACAAATTGTTGGTGTTGAAGGATTTTTTTTTTTTGTAATATAATGTCGCAACAGAAGAATCTTCACTTTAATTGCCATTCTAACAAACATTGCGTGGGTTTACTTACCAACTTGAGTTTCAAATACGCTCGCACAGAACTCAGAGTTCGACATCGCTAATGACGCTACCATCAGCACAGTAACCATTCGAAAGACCAAACGAATAGGCCACGAGACAACCACGGACCAGAAGCTGAACATCCCTGTAGCTGAATGCGATACACTTATATCAGCCTTATACCCTGGGTGTTTTTAATTTGTTTAGTTTTAAAAACATTTTTTAATGGCAGCTCTTAAAAGTAAAGCCATTTGATTTATAATTCACAACTGTTTAATTTGAACTAGGACTGACGACGGCGAATCTGGAGACCATCATTATCAGCTCGCCGTAGTTTCGTATAACGGAGGTAGATTTTTGCTCATGATTTATAGCTGACTGGCAGTATGCCGGTATGTCATATATGTCTACCATCATACTAGAAAAGTGTATTTATTTCATTATTATTATTATCATTTTAACGTTAAGTAACCTTTGAATTAAGCTTACCGAGTGGGAAAAATGTTTTAGTAATCAGATATACTTCTTGCTTAGATCCATTAGTTAGTTGTTTTTGATTATCTATGCAAACCTTGAAAAGTGAACAAAAAAAGATGGTCACGTGGCACAAACGATGTCTGACCAGTGGTAGCTTTCCCATTCTTAACACTTTATCTTAGGTTCTGTTTCCATGACGTAAACGGGTGGATAAAGCAGCAAATTTTAACACACAGCATTCACCTAAAACAGGCTTAAAAAATCGCTTGAAAACTCAAGAAGTGTGAAAGTGCCCCCATATTCAATTAATTAAACCCTCGATCCTAGATTGCAGAAACTGTGAAATTAGTCTCTTTCGTTTTCTCCTTTTATGAACTAAAAACAGCTTTACGTAGAGGAAGTCCAAGGCCCGGAATTAGTAGCTCAATATATGTTTAGCCTCGTATATATATAAGTAGTCAAGAGTGATTCAGAAAACACAACAAAAGAAAACTTCCGCATTTCTTCAATGAAACGCCGATCGTTTTGAAAAAATGCACTTGATCAAACCTATTTTTTCTGGTGGGAATGCCTTTTTTTAAAGGAAGCTGCTTTTGAGAAATACAATAAAAAGAAAAAAATAAATAACTAAATTTGAATGCTACAAGTGCAAAGAAGCATAAAAAATGTAAAAATATTCATAAAATAAAGGAATGGTGTGACTGTTGAATTAGAATTATCAGTTGACTCTCAAATATATAGGAAGCTTTAGCCACCCGCGGGCGAAGGAACTGCATGATGTGCGGCACCTTGTTTTGGTGCATCTTTTTTTATATCAATCTGGTATTCGATCCTGGCGAGTTTCGCCCGGATTTACTTGAGTTTACCGTGTTGGAAGAAATTTTTAGTAATCGTACTCCTTGCTCCTTGCTTTTCCCATTAGCAAACCAGTTATATTTCGGTCTGAAATAAACAGATGGCTTTGACAACTTGCTTCCTCCATTAGTAAATTGGCTTAATTATTACTGCCAATTGTTAACGTATACTTCTTATTCAACTATTTTGCTCAGGCAAATTTTTTTTGCGGTTTCATGAATAGGCGGTCACTTAGCACAAAAGATGAAGCAACAACTTGTAGTCAGCGGCCCGTTCTTCCAAAAACCCGATAACCTTTCAGGCCCGAAATCAAGTATTCAAATCGAAATAAAAGGAATAAGATCGCCAGTCCTGGCTAGTAGAATACTCCATTTTGTTTCATTATCTGATAGTTTTATCATGTAGGTAACGTTGTGTTTCCATGACGTAAACAGGTGGATAAAGCAACAACTTTTAACTCACAGCATTCACCTAAAAGGGGCTTAAAAAAATCACTTGAAAACTCAAGAGGCGTGAAACCCCCCCCCCCCCATATTCAATTAATTAAACCCTGGATCCCTAGATTGTAGAAACTGTGAAATTAGTCTCTTTCGTTTTCTCCTTTTATGAACTAGAAACAGCTTTACGTAGAGGAAGTCCAAGGCCTGGAATTAGTAGCTCAATATTATCTTTAGCCTCGTATGTATATAAGTCGTCAAGAGTGACTCATAAAATACAACAAAAGAAAACGTCCGTATTTCTTCAATGAAACGCCGATAGTTTTAAAAAATTGGACTTGATCAAGTCTATTTTTTTGGTGGGAATGCCTTTTTTGAATACAATAAAAAGAAAACAATACATAACTAAAGATGAATGCTACAAGTACAAAGAAGCATAAAAAGAGTAGAAATGTAGAAATATTAATACAATAAAGGAACGTTGGTGTGACTGTTGAATTAGAACTTATCAGTTGACTCTCAAATATACAGGGAGCTTTAGCCACCTGCGGGCGAAGGAAGTGCATGATGCGCAGCACAGTATTTTGGGTTTTCAAATCAGTAAGCTACGTGCATCTTTTTTTATATCAATAAATCAATCACTTTTTTTAAGGCCTGTTTCTTTGGTATTCGGTAGTGGCGGGTTTAGCCAGCTTTTACTCGAGCTTACCGTGTTGGAAGAAACTTTTAGTTATCGTAATCCTTGCTCTTTTCTATTCCCATTAGCAAACCAGTTATATTTCGATCTGAAATAAACAGGTGGCTTTGACAACTTGCTTCCTCCATTTGTAAACTGGCTTAATTATTAATGCCAATTGTTTACGCATACTTCTTATTCAACTATTTTGCTCACACAAATTTTTTTGCGGTTTCATGAATATGTGGTCACCTAGCACAAAAGATGAAGCAACAACTTCTAGTCGGCGGCCCGTTTCTCCAAAATCCCGATAACTTTTCAGGCCCGAAATCAAATATTCAAATCGAAATAAAAAGAGTAGGAGCGTGGGTCCTAGCTAGCAAATTACTCCATTTTGTTTCATTAACTGATAGTTTTATCATATAAAGGCAGGGAAAAAAGTCGTCAATATGCAAGAAATGAGCAAAATATATTATTGAATATAGGTAACTGGCTTTCTATTACAATATAATAACAATGGTTCAGGTGCCTTCCACATGATTCTCGCCTCCTGTATATCAAAGGGCTTAACTTTAAGTAAATAAAATAAAGCACATTTAGGCGATGCACAAACGATGTCTGACCAGTGGTTGCTTTCCCATTCTTAACACTTTATCTCAGTTTGTGTTTCCATGACGTCAACAGGTGGATAAAGCAACAACTTTTAACTCACAGCATTCACCTAAAAGGGGCTTAAAAAATCACTTGAAAACTCAAGACGTGTGAAAGCCCCCCCATATTCAATTAATTAAACCCTCGATCCTAGATTGCAGAAACTGTGAAATTAGTCTCTTTCGTTTTCTCCTTTTATGAACTAGAAACAGCTTTACGTAGAGGAAGTCCAAGGCCTGGAATTAGTAGCTCAATATTATGTTTACCCTCGTATGTATATAAGTAGTAAAGAGTGACTCATAAGACACAACAAAAGAAAACTTCCGTATTTCTTCAATGAAACGCCGATCATGTTTAAAAAATGGACTTGATCAAGTCCATTTTCTGGTGGGAGTGCCTTTTTTTAAAGGAAGCTGCTTTTGAAAAATACAATAAATATAAATAAATAAATAAAGATGAATGCTACAAGTACAAAAAGGCATAGAAATGTAGAAATGAAGAAATATTAATAAAATAAAGGAATGTTGGTGTGACTGTTGACTTAGAATTATCAGTTGACTCTCAAAGTATAGGAAGCTTTAGCCACCTGCGGGCGAAGGAAGTGCATGATATGCAGCACAGTATTTTGGGTTTTTAAATCATTAAGCTGCGTGCATCTTTTTTTAGATCAATAAATCAATCACTTTTTAAGGTCTATTTCTTTGGTATTCGATCCTGGCGGGTTTAGCCAGCTTTTACTTGAGCTTACCGTTTTGGAAGAAGCTTTCAGTTATCGTACTCCTTACTCCTTGCTCCTTGCTTTTCCCATTAGCAAACCAATTATATTTCTATCTGAAATAAACAGGTGGCTCCTCCATTAGTAAATTGGCTTAATTATTAATGCCAATTGTTAACGCATACTTCTTATTCAACTATTTTGCTCAGGCAAATTTTTTGCGGTTTCATGAATAGGCGCTCACTGAGCACAAAAGATGAAGCAACAACTTGTAGTCAGCGGCCCGTTTCTCCAGAATCCCGATAACTTTTCAGGCCCGAAATCTAATATTCAAATCGGAATAAAAAGAATAGGAGCGTGGGTCCTGGCTAGCAAAATACTCCATTTTGTTTCATTAACAGCTGATAGTTCTAGTTCATACCCTTTGCAGCGGCACATACCCATATACCCCATATAGCCCATATAGCCCATATATGGCAGTATCCCCCTTCCCGGGATTATGCTCTAGAGGGTTTTGACTGAGCAAATGTGATTCGAGGTCGTAACACGCATATTTATTTTCTGCAGTTATTGCCGGTCGGCATGATTTGCCCTCTGATGCCAGAGCATTTTCTTTGACCTCTTATGAAACGTGAAGCTCTTCATTGGGGCTAAGTAAGGGTTTTAGGTTGTTTGATTTTCTCCAAAGTGCCTCTTGGATCTGAATAATTATAAGCGATTTTCCCTTTGTCCATGAATGTGATGGTTTTCTGCAAAGTTTTGTCACGCTGGGTCCAGGTCGTTAGTGTTTTTAGCAGGATGTAAATTCTCACGGATAATGATTTACAGATCCAAATTTTGAAGAATGGATTGCAGCTTAAGCTGAAGCTACATCAACTATGGAGAATTGCGTTGTGACCCAGTCATGATTGCTGTTTATTTTAAACTCCCGCTTTTTTTCTAAAGATGATGCGAGTCTTTGGGACTGGAACGCGTAGTTCGTCCCTCAGGGTCTGAAAAGAATAGGAGCGTGGGTCCTGGCTAGCAAAATACTCCATTTTGTTTCATGAACTGATAGTTCTAACATGTAAACAACAACAACTTTACTGGCCCTCTAATTATCGGGACTTTCGAGAAACGGGCCTCAGGAGAGGGTATAGCAAAAAAAGGAATTTTTGCTAAACATCGCGGGTAGATGGCTTAAAATCTTCATCTTACCGCGCTGGTTAAATATATAGCTGTTCCCATCTCGAAATCTAAAAGTTTCGGCTGTCAAGAGGGTTTTCTTTCTTAGCTCCCCATCATCCAACGTGGAAACGAGGCCGAATCCAGAAAATTTCCAGAAGCAGGGGGAAAGGTCGTCAATATGCAAGAAATGAGCAAAATTATTGAATATATAAGCACTTTTTTAGGATTTTAAGAGCGCAATCGGGAAAGGCCTACTGACACTTTATCTCAGGTTGTGTTTCCATGACGTCAACAGTTGAATAAGGCAGCAAATTTAAACACACCTAAAAGGGGCTTAAAAAATCACTTGAAAACTCGAGAGTCGTGAAAGCCCACCATATACAATTAATTAAACCCTCGATCCCTAGATTGCGGAAACTCTGAAATTAGTCTCTTTCGTTTTCTCTTTTTATAAACAAGAAACAGCTTTACGTAGAGGAAGTCCAGGGCCTGGAATTAGTAGCTCAATATTATGTTTAGCCTCGTATGTATATAACTAGTCAAGATTGACATATGAAATACAACAAAAGAAAACTTCCCTATTTCTTCAATGAAACGCCGATCATTTTGAAAAAATGGACTTGATCAAGTCTATTTTTCTGGTCGGAATGCTTTTTTTTAGAAGGAAGCTACTTTTGAAAAATACAATAAAATGAAAAAATATATTACTAAAGATGAATGCTATAAGTACAAAAAAGAATAAGAAATTTAGAAATATTATTTAACTAAAGGATCCAGGGGAGGTTCCGGGGGGGTCCAGACACCCCCCCAATCAGACCAGACGATTGTTTGAGACCAAAATTCTTACATCAGCACTTTTTAACTGGCTGATTTTTTTTAATGAAACGCGCGTTTCATTTTGCCACTTAACTAAATTACACTGTCGGGGGGTCGGTAGGCACCATATGACTTTTACCTCGAGCCAAAATGCTGTTAGTTCCAGTGATTTTTTTCTCTGGCGGGCAGATTATGCTTCGGAAGGGTACCTTAGGAATTTTTGGGTGGGGATGTGCCGCTGGGACCCTGGAACCCTTAACCTATACCAGAGCTAGCTCAGCTGAATTTTGCTACCCTATACTAGAGTAAACTACCCAAATCCCCCCTATCCTAGAGCAGCTGTTTATTTCCAGAAACTACCGAGGTCTCTAAAAATCTTCATCCAACTGATCAGTTTCCTGAAAAATGATACCCTATTCTAGACCCAAACGCTCTGATTTATATACCCTATCTTAGAGTAAACTGCTTGAAAACCACACCCTTCGCAGCGGCACATACCCATATAGCCCATATAGCCCATATAAGGCAGTACCCTCCTCCCCCGGGATTATGCCCTGGAGGGTTTTGACTGAGCAAATGTGATTTGTGCCGCTTACTCGTAATAAGAGGTCGTAATACGCATATTGATCTTCTGCAGTTATTACCGGTCGGCATGATTTGCCCTCTGATGCAGGAGCATTTTCTTTGGCCTCTTATGAAACGTGAAGCTCTTCATTGGGGCTAAGTAAGGGTTTTAGGTTGTTTGATTTTCTCCAAAGTGCCTCCTGGATCTGAATAATTATAAGCGATTTTCCCTTTGTCCATGAATGTGACGGTTTCCTGCAAAGTTTTGTCACGCTGGGTCCAGGTCGTTAGTGTTTTTAGCAGGATGTAAATTCTCATGGATTATGATTTACAGATCTAAATTTCGATGAATGGATTGCAGCTTAGACTGAAGCTACATCAACTATGGAGAATTGCGTTGTGACCCATTCATGATTGCTGTTTAATTTAAGCAATGATTTTTAAACTCTCGCTTTTTTTCTAAAGATAATGTGAGTCTTTGGGACTGGAACGCGTAGTTCGTCCCTCAGGGTCTGGAAGGGGGGGCGGGGGGGTCCTTATCCCGCATTCCGCGACTTTTTCACGTTAATCCCGCATCCCGCACTTGTTCTCATTTGCTTTCCCGGATCCCTTTTTTTGTTTCCAAAAAACATACGTTAAAAAAGAGCTAATTTAGCACCAAAAGCTGATAAATGTAAGACTTAGATTGGCCCTTGCGATGCCAAGGCCATTTCATAAAATATATCGCTAATTAGTATTTACCAAATCAGTGAATAGCAATTTTCGCGCGTTTTGATTGGCTGCCGTAACTCGGAATATCCTTGGCTATTCTAAAAAATACTGAAACGCCTGATCGTAGTTTACCTTGAGACATTCATAATTTTCCTGTGGTTCTTTCTAAAGGCCATAGCCGAGTCTGTTAGCGCCACAAAAGCCTGTTCCAGGACTTCAGATGTGGTGGGACGGTACAAAGAAAAGCAGCAGAAAAAAAGCGTTGGAGGCTGAGAGAGAAGGGGAAGAAACCCTTCTCTCTCCCAATTCCTTTCTTTCGCTTTTTTCCCCCTCCGCTCTATTTTGCGCCACTCTCCACTGTCTGAACACTTGAAACAGGCAAGCGCCACACGTAACGCAGCGATCCACAAAGAAATATTTTTTATTCCTCTACACAAGGAACACAAAGATTTTTAGAGATTCCAGAAGCAGTTTAAAACCTTCAGGGCGTTAGAGGAAATGATAAAGAGTAGAGGCTTAAGACACTTTCCTCAATCAGAACACACGTTTTTTGTCAATATGAGTTTGACACAGTTATCCATGGAAACGGGATGCTAGCTATTCGATACTAACTACTTTATGTCAGTAGGCACACGCGCAGGACGACCTATCACGTGCAGTGGTTATATGGTGGTCTTACGTCGTATTGAGATATAATATACAACTATCCCCCGAAGGGGAGATGAATAGTGCTGGATATATATACCGAGACGCGAAGCGTCAAGGTATATATCTTGCGCTGTTCACCGACCCTGAGGGGGATAGTTGTTTTAGTAATTACCAAATCAGCTGGATAAAACAGAAAAAAAAGTAACTTTTTGAAATTAAAAACCTCTCTTGGTAGGAACTTTGTTAACAATTTACAAACATTTCGAGGATTTGTCAAGTGCATTTTACGATTTTGTTGCAAATTCAGCATGAATATAATTTTCTATCTAACCAGTGACCACCGAGAAGCCAAGTTCCTCGCTTTCTTGGTATTTGTTTGTACGACTGCTTCATTTATCGCACAAATTTCGTCTTCCGGAAATGTCTCTAAACGACACGCCATCTTGGCTCCGGTCGCAAAACAGTGAATAGAAGGGAAATTTCATTAACTGGTATGATACAGGGACCGCGCAGCAAGTTTTCGAGTGGGGGGGCTAAAGAAGAATGCGTGAAGGAAAATTTTGGGGGGAGCCGGGGGGGGGCATGCTTGTGGATTTCTATTCAATTTCTCTAAAGTGACGGAGAATGCGAATAACGATAAAACTATTGATTTTTTTCCACATCTTCAGTGATGTTGCTATCGGGTCTGAAAATTCACCATCACTAAATTGAAATATCATAGATTGTTATGTTATACTACTGATATCAACCTTTAATTACTATAAATAAGCCAGAAATCCAACGATTTTGCTTGAGCTGCCTTGAACTCAAGGCTGTATAATTACTGAGCAATTATTGCACGAGGCTGAGTATGATATGAAGAGTTATGCAGATCGAGGGGGTTATCCGCCAAAGCCGAAGGCTTGAGCCCGGTGGATAACACCCTCCGAGATCTGTATATCTTTATATCATACGAAAGCCGAGTTCAATAATTGTTTAATTATTCATTCAAAATATTTATACGGCAAAACAAGACGGTAACTGAAAATAATTTAGTGAATGATATTAAAGTTACTGTACATCATTTACTCGAAAAGTGCCAAAATTACGCTTTCTGCTTGTGTTGCGGTCGGCAAATTCGTTTGCTATGTCAATGGTGGAAAGCCTGTCCGTTCTTTCTTTGTGTATGTTTTTAAAAAACTGTCAGGTTACTAAATCGTTCCTGGTTCATTCTTGAACGGAGCCATGTTTTTAGCCTCCGGGCAGTCGAAAAGGATCTTTCACCGGCTGCACTGGTTGCTGGATTTACGAGAATCAGCTTACATAACGTGATAACTTCTTTTATCATTTCCCATTCTGGGTTGGGTAGCTCTTTAATTTTTATTATGATGTCGTCAAAACAAAGCACTAGCACTAGCACTGTGTAGTGCTAGTAACCTTCGCGCGAGAGAAAAAAGAAAGAGAACCACTGTTCAAGCAGACTCTCAAGGTCACGTTTCACATTATCACGTGCTTATGAGTCGTGTTTGGCCTGTCAACGCTTATTTCTTTCCAAAAATCAAGGTTGAAACTAATAAACAATTTGTTTGAGAATCGCCTTATAAACTAAACCCAGTTATTACTTTGGATCGAAATTGACCAATTACGAAACAACGCGTTTTGCTGAGAGGTCCGCAGGAAAAAGAAGCCATCTAAAAGACGTTTACCTCTGCTAGGGCGAAAAAATATTTTGCAATTGTAACGACTAATGCTTCATTCTGTCTATTTATCTGCGCGTTTGTCTTTGCCAGTAACTCTGGTCACTTTCGAATTAACGATTTTTTGCTATTTTTCACTCCGTTACTTTTGTTAAATTATTTTTTGTTTAATTTATTTTTATTCTTGCAAAAAAGTGGGGGGGCTAAAGCCCCCCCAGCCCCTCCCTCTGCGCGGTCCCTGTGATATTACACCACGTGCACTTTCCTGGAATGTGGTTGAAACAGTGGGTGTTCTGTCCGCTCGTCTGTTCACTACCTGACCATTTCAGTTAGACAATCATTAACCACATCACTTAGTGTATAGTTTGCTTTGTTGATAGGAGACACAACTTAACGCTCGCCCTGATGAATCGCATCTGCCGCTAGAACGTGTATTTGAGTCGTCATGATTTCCCAAATTCCCGACAGAGAGGGAAAAAGATCTCTCATGGCCGGGCACAAATTTTGATGAATCCCGCTTCCCGGGAAGCATTCAAATCCCGTTTCCCGCCAAGATATTTTGCGTTTTCCCGAATCCCCCGCTGTATTTTGGTCAAATCCCGGATCCCGAAACTGCCCTTCCAGACCCTGCTCCCTTGGGTAACAACTTTTGAAAGTAGGTTGAGTTTGATCGTCCGGGTGAACGTAGTCCTGAATAGGACTGTTGTTGTTGACAGTAACCTGTTTCGACAACCTGTGCGGTAGTCACCTTCAGAGTCAAAGTGGGTTGTATCACGTCAGTTGATGGTATTATACCTTGGTTATTGATCTGATTGGTCAATTACGTCGCGATGTTATTGGTCGTCTGTCAGTCAAGCCGTGATGTTATTGGCTATGAAGACTCGTAATCAGTAATTGGTGCGTTTCGATCCGTCTATTGTCACAGTTGAACAGTCGTCTATTGTCAGTCAAATTGTCAGTTCTGTAGTCGTTCTCTCGGAGTTGGTTTTTCTTGATCTCGTCAATAAGTCGTTTGTACGGCGCTGGTAACTGTTGGCTACGATTCAGTGGCGTTTGTTCTAAGTTAGTAAACCAGCTTTCTAAAGTAAGACGCTGATAGTTGTCTGTAGAATACGTTATACATGTCGCAGAGTCCCAGTCAATTTGATGTTTCGTCTGTAAATGGTGCTCATCAATGTGATTGTTGACGTCACCATTCCTCGTCGCTCGTTTGTGTTCGGTCAGTCGCGTGCTCAGGTTTCTGCCGGTTTCACCAATGTAAAAAGCCTGGCAGTCGCACCATTTGATCTTGTATACTGCTCCCTGTTAGTCGTCCGGTTTGTCTTTGTCCTTGACGACTGATCAAACAACGTGAAATAGAGTTAAGTTGCGATACTTAGACTGGCCAATACCATTCTTCATCATGTTTATTGAGATATCACGAATTTAAAGAAATATATATGAAGTAAAATAATGACCGGAAAAATTTAAAGATATACTATATCTAGTTACAGTTCATCACGTTTATTGATGCCCAAAGGCTCAATAGTCTTAGCTTCATGGATAAGGTGGGCTTCACGTGCTTTCCTGAAAGAATCACGCCAATTTTTAAGTTTTTCAATGGTAATCAAAAGCATATGATTGTCCAAATTGTACTTACAGCAGCTATGATCCACATGACAGTGCAGTGTATTACATGACAAAGATAGCGCGTTCAAAACCGCGGAGGAAAGACTTTCTGGAATATTTTAGGCTCAGAAATAACAAAACTAATTACCAGGGGAAATAGCCTTGTCAAAAAACTTAATTACCCCTCCTCAGCGTGAACGTAAGTGGAACTTGGAAGCGCATCGTTTGAGCATCCTTTCTTAGTTTGAGTCAAGAAGGAAAACTTAAGACTGCGTGTAAGAGATCAAACAATACAAACGCGAATCGAAGTTTAAATCAAACCTAATTAAACAAGAAGTAACTGAGATCGGTAGGTTCTTAATCACGACCACGGCCACTACAGTGCATGCTGCAAAGAAATTTGGAACAAAAACCTAAAATATTTAAGAAAAAAACTCAATTACCCCTTCTCATCGATACGGTGAGCATAAACTGAAGGGAACTTTCATTGGAAGCACATCGTTTGAGTAAGACGGAAAGGACTGCATGTGAGATAATTGTTGGTTTATAAATATATACCACATTCTAAAGATCGAACAATACAAATACGAAGTTTAAATCAAATTAAACTAATTAAACAAGAACTGACTGAGATCTATGCTATATTTATAGGTTCTTAGACTTCTTAATCCCGACCACGACCACTACAGTGCATCGAGTGCAAAGAACCGGCTTTGGAACAAAACGTAAATATTTAAGTAATGGGGACTCGATGCACTAAACTCTATGTTCTCCTTTAAATCTTCAATTTTTTCAAAAAATTCATCTCTGTTTAAGAACGAAAAGTCGATAAAATTTCAATTGAAATGCCTTTAAGGTTTCTAGGTGTGTTAAACGAATGATCATTAGACTAGCTTTCTCATGTAGCGTGCATATCTTTTCTTTAGAGAAATAATTTGTGCTGGTCCGACTGACAACGGGCACTGTTTGTAGCAAAAAAAGTTCATCATGCCTGTCCATAACATTTGAGTTTGCCTAATGTGTGATAACCTTCCTCATTTGAATGATCCAAGTCTCCCAGTCTGATCTGAGTCACAGGAAGAGTAGACTTGTCTGTCAGCAGACCGCTGTCCTCTCTCCAGCCGCTGCCACTGTTGTAACAATTACAATTGTTACCACTGGAGCAAGAGTTTGTTACTCCGCATGCGCACGTGTTGTTATATCCCGTAGCTCCACCCCAGTAGTTCATACGTGTTCCGTCACGTGACACCCACCAGGCACCATTACCCTGTTTAAATTGAACATCATTATTGCATTCGAACTTGATAAACTCTTCACAGTTCTTTGAGACTTGAGTAACTGCTGCCAACTGAGCGGTGCTAACTCCAGTGTAGGTCACATCTTTCCTATAACAACCTGCAGTACCACATCCAGGACTGACACTATTCACATGGGTTCTACTTTCGCTGTCGTGACTTATGACTGTCACGCCAACTGCTCCCTCGTCACTCATATCACAATACACACTGAACGGAGCCACGCCTCCTTTGCCATCAGGGTCAATAATATAACTACCTGAAGAGCTTCCACTGTGGCCTGATTTTATACTGCTACAGGACGAAGGTTTGTTGTACACTTCAACAACAGAAGTCGTCTCAACAGAACGAAGAGCGTTCTTGGCCACGCAAGTATATGTTCCGGCATCGTTTGTAACCACGCTCCTGAGGACCAGAGTTCCATTTAAATAAATAAAGTGGCTGTGAGGTAAGCCTTTTCCGGTTCTCTTCCACGTGATCTCTGTGTTACCTTGAGCGGCACAGTTTAGCACTAAGTTGCTTGACGGTGATACAGTGACTTTCCGGGGAGGAGTAAGGGTAAATGTGAGCCTGTCAATCACTATCAACTGAGCAACAACGGAGTCCTGTCCGAGTAAATTCTTTGCTGAACACACGTAATCACCCTTGTCAGTTTTAGCTATGTTGCGAATTGTCAAGTTTCCATCGACTACTGCAGTCTTCCCTTTCGGCAAGGAACCAAACGCTCTTCGCCACGTGATCGTTGGTAGTGGCAGACCAGTATGGCATGGTAAGATCACGTTTTCCCCTACTTCAGCGACAGTAGATGGGGTTTTTTGAGTGATTAAGGTAGCAACTGTAGATTTATGAACAAATGTACATGCAATTAGCCAACGAAAAAAATACGAGCGAAAACAGAAAATTCTGGGAAAAGGTGTCCGAATTTCCATGATAAGAGTCGAACATATTATTTATCGTTAGTTTTAGTCCAACTTCGCTTCTATTTGGTGCATTGGTGATGAAACTGATCATCACCATCAGTTGCCTGCGAATCATTACACTGAATCCGAGACTTGCAGTGGATAGTAGGATCAATAATTGATCATGGGGAATTTTTAAACCTGGACGACTATTTTCAAACGAATTACACTGGATTACATCTCCTCAGCGATGGTTTGAACAAATTGTGTTGTTGTATTCGATTTTCAAAATCGTTTGATAAACACAACAAACGACGTTGAGTGAGTGTCCCCGCGCAATACTTTTCGGTTGAAATGTTATTTGACAGCCAAACAATTCACAGTCGTCTTGGTGAAAACAATACCGTCGTTGCAGGCGTTTTTTTTCCTCTCTCCTCGCACGCCCGATTTCCTCATTTCTCTTCCCCTTTTAACTCCTCCCACGCAGGGTAAGAAGTAATAGACAGGTGTTACTTACTTAGACTTCGTTTCTTATTATTAATGGACAGATCTTGGCAGGTAACCTAAGAAACATAAAAATCACTTTCATTGACTAACAACATGGATTGAGTTCAT
>CALNXK010000008.1:3640000-3682500 GCA_942486035.1 Porites lobata
AACCACCGACTAAGAAAATCCGCGAATGTGCCCCAAAAGAAAACACTGCTCAGTTCAATTTCAGAAATTGTGCATGTAGCGTCGTATTTAATATTTCCAAATAAACATTTGTAAATTTGTTCTTCATGAACAGCTAATTTAAATGCGAGGGGATTATGTATTAATATGCAAGGGGAATAAGTCACTTATCCCCCTTGCATATTAATACATAATCCCCCCGCATTTTAATTAGCTGTTCATTAGCCCCGCTCTTCCCTTCAAACAATCAAAGCCGCACCCAGCTTTTCAGACAGTTGATTCGGGGGTTATGTAATATATTCCCCCCGAAAAGAACAAAGGAATCCGAGCTTATGTAAAAATAAGTATTAATACCTGAGTCAGCGAAAACACGGTGTATGGGATTAAATGCCGTACCTGAAAAATGTACATTGGGTAGACTCTGGGAGACGCTTACGTGACCGATTTCTAGAACACCTGACAGACCTCCCCACTGGCCGCCACTTTACATCCCCTGGTCACAGCGTCGGCGACATGTTAGTATCGGTGATCCGTTCTTGCTTAAGAAGTTTAACAGAAAGGCGCAGAATTGAGGCCAGGATGATAATATCCTTGTGGGGAGCAAGGGATCGGCCCAGTAGTGAGAGCGCTCGCCTCCCACCAATGTGGCCTGGGTTGAAATGCCGGCATCGAGCCATATGTGGGTTGAGTTTGTTGTTGGTTCTCTCCCTTGCTCCGAGAGGTTTTTCTCGGGGTACTCCTCCCGGTTTTCCACTTTGTGGATGTGCTACCTCCAAATCATTATTTATTTATTTCTTCAGACACCGGACACTTCAATCAGCCGGACTGAATGCGGACTTCAACTTTATTTTCTCAAAGTCAGCGGGGGCATGTAATGTTAGTTTTTGTTTTGAATTTTATTTAAACGTTATATTGCGCGTGCTTTTTTCAGTTGCTTTAAACCACTGAGGAAGAGGGCGCACCCTCGAAACGTTTGGTTTTTTCGTGCCTTTTCAACGCTCATTTTGATAGACTTTACAAACACCCTTGGTCCTCAATTCCATGCATGGAAGACGAATGAGTATGGTAACACGGTAATTTCAGTGCCTGGGAAACTCTTATAAAATGATCCCTGACGCGAAGTTCAATTCCGAACGAGCCCGACGACCCGCCGAAGACGTTTTGCAACGTAATTTCCATGGCGTGAAATACAAGGCGGAAAAATGCAACGAGCTTACGGTACAAGCCTCGGAGGAGTTAAAAAACTGCATTAAGGGCCTGTTTACAAGGAGATGGGGGACCCCAGGGAAGTGAGGTAGCCCGCTTAAATGGGGTAAGCTGCCTGTCCGTATCATCTCTCATTTTAATTTGTCACGTTTACATGATAGGTGGGGTGATCCGGCACATGTTACCTCACGTATCTGGGGCCCACCTCCACGTTAACAGGCCCGTAGGGTTTGGGATGTAACAGATACAAGCTCGTGTGCGCGCTATATTTAGGTTCGCTGCAGAGTCAGGGAATCGCGGTTACAAGCCGCGGTTTGTTGAATGAAAGATTCGACAGTTGTGATACAGTTTGTTATTTGAGCCCGTCATTGTATGTTGTGGCCTCCATATATGGCGTATTTTCTGAGTAGCTTTAGGTTGTTGCTTTACTTGATAATTACACCATGTTTGCTTTTTTGTCAGTTCCGTCTACACAGTGCCACAACGGCCACCTTGGGGACAATGCATTTTTTTCAACAAATTCTATGGACAGTGTTTTAGTTAAAAAGAGACAAAATTCCACATTTTTGGCTTTTGCAAAAATTCTGTTAATAGGATTTTCTCTCTCTCTCTAAAAACAATTATTTCTACGCACTAAATAAATCCTAAAATTTTCATATGGGGTCGTACGGCTACCTTTAACGAAAAAGGCCTTTAAAGGTCTAGTTTCCAGGCCCACTTTATTTCGCGTTATACTACACAATAAAATGTGTTTAGAAAGTAAAATAATAATTTACATCAATTCCAGTGATTATCAGTTCAGTAGAAACCTTCAGTTGCGAAAATGTTCCAGTTTGAAAAAGTCGATTGTGTTCATCCGAAAACTGTCAGTAAGCTATCATAATCTTAAGTCAAATTGGCTAACATGGCTCGCAATAGCCCACGTTCGATATATTAAAATTCTAACATGATTCCGAGGCTTTTTGGTCATTTTTCTATATTTGGTTTGGTTTTCTTTGTGCTCTCTTGGTTTTCTTTGTCTCTTCTGCGAATTGTGAGACAATGGAGTCTTGAAAACTTTCCAATTTTGACCCTAAAGCCTCAGAGCGTCATGATGTTACTTAGAATTTATCGAACGTGGGCTATTCTAATAGAGAGAAGTGTGACGTCACATTACTATGGTAGCAAAATTTCTCGATCACAACAACAACTGAACAATATACGACGGCGACCGCAACGAGAACGGCAAAAAAGCAGTATTTTTATTTATGTTAGCATGTTAACAAAACAACAACTTTGCACGTGTATCACGCTTTTTTCAGACTTCTTCCCTATCAATATAACCCGAGTCTTGGATGCTTTCGCAAATGTCATTCACTCGCCCCACATGAACGACAAACTAACAGCGTTATTCTACTCAATAATAGCCAACATTTTATAACTTCGACAAAATTTTCAATTTACCGAAAAGTGATCGATGGGATCGTAGATTTGTTCAAAGAGACAAAGAAAAATGAACGATGTGAAGTGGAACTAAAATTCAAGGGGAAAATAATCCGGACGACAAACAGGGGCTCCCAACGGGAAATTTTGAGAAAAAAGACCTATAAAAAAACAACAAATCACGAATAAAGCTTTCTGAAGCCATTTTAAGCACGTTGGGAGATTTCTGGGAAACATTTATCTGTTCCTCACTCCCAGCAAGACTGATGGAAGAGTTCCCAAAAGGAGGTTTTTTAACACCACGGGTATTGTTAACATTTGTTGTAGTTAACACTTTCATTTAATAAAGGAACGATATTGGCCTTGACTTACCTAGTCAGAAAGAGAGTATGCAATCGGGAAAAGCAAACGGAACTTCCATACTTTAATGGATGAGAATAATGAACCTCTAGCGAATCGTTCGGCTAAGATATCTTTGCCTTTAAATCGTTCATTGGAGGACACAAACCGCATAAAATATTTTACCGAAATGTAACACACTCAGTTTTCAAAGGAAAGAAAGTATGTAATTTTGGACATAAGCTCAGTTAAGAAAATCGGAAAAAAGAGAAGCAAGTGCTCTCTTTCTGCTGATTTTGAGAGCAAAAAAAAAAACAATGAAATTACTTAAGCTTTTTAGGTAACCGAAATTATATGGAAAACCAACGAAACATATAAATCCAAACGTTAACTCACTTTGAACATTCAGGTTGCACTGAATAATTCAGTGTCAATTTTTTTTTCAGCGAGTCCAGCTATACAATGCGTGTGCAACTTGGGCCATGTGTAGAGCAGGTTTTGAGATGCTAGATGTTTATCCACTTAGTGCGTCTTTTCCTAACGGCACAGATAGAAGTTATGATCCGTACGACAGCGTGCATTACAAAGACAGCGTGTTTAAACCAGCGGACGAAATCCTTATGGAGTATTTTTGGCCTTGGAATTACGGAAACAATATATGAAGACAGAAAAAAGCCTCGTTAGGCCACCAAATGAGTTTAATGCACGCGGACATTATGCGTAGCGGGATCCGGAAACATACAGTTTGAGTGAAAAGGAAGAGATTGTCTTTGCAATATTTGTTGTCGTATATATCAGTCCAATGATACTGATCCAGAGTATAAAACTAGAACATATAAAGAAACAAGTGTCATCAACATACAATACCAGGGCAAATCTGAACAGTTTAACGAAGATGCAAAGAAGTTTGGGATAAAAATTAAACTGAAAAGGATCACTAAAAGATGCTAACGAAGAGAAATATTCGGCAAGATCAGTCGATATTCGTCAGATCCCCGGCAGAGAGGGCTGGGTCGTATGGGGACGCGTATAATCATGCGCAATAGACAAAAGCTTTAGAGTTGATACTAAAATCGGTCAAGTCACTTGCTATACAAATAACTTCAACTTGTGCAGAATAAAAGGTACCAAAAACGTGTTAGAATATCAGGACTATTAGATTACTATTGAGATCGAAATGTTCACCTGCAAATCCCATCTTATAACCTATATTTTGACTACCCTTGTTGATAAAAGTACATTCGAATTGCAATATACCAGTCTCCTATTTCTTTAAAACCCTTGAACGGTTGATTTCTTTGACATATTTTTTACCGAAAGTATTTAATCTGTTATCATAAGCTATACCTGACATCCAGCCAGTGTTGTAACGAAAAAATATATCATGCCTGTCCATAGCATTTGAGTTTTCCTAATGTGTGATAACCTTCCTCTCGTGGATCACCTATGTCTCCCAGTCTGATCTGAGTCACAGGAAGAGTAGATTTATCTGTCAGTAGACCGCTGTCCTCTCTCCATCCCCGGCCATTATTTTTGTAGTGACAATTACACTGTTTACTATTTGAGCAGGAGTTTGTTACTCCGCATGCGCACATTTTGTTTTGACCAGTAGCTCCACCCCAGTAATTCATACGTGATCCGTCACGTGACACCCACCACGCATAACCCAACTCAATGAAAGCTACGTCATTATTACATTCAAACTTGATAAACTGTTCACAGTTTTGTGAGACTCGAGTGAGTGCTGCCAGCTGAGCTATGCTAACTCCAGTGTAGGTCACATCTTTACTGTAACAACCTACACATTCATATCCACTCACGTGTGTCCTACTCTCACTGTCGTGACTTATGACTGTCACGCCAACTCCTCCCTTGTCACTCATATCACAATACACACTCAACGGAGCCACGCCTCCTTTGCCATCAGGGTCAATAATATAATTACCTGAAGAGCTTCCACTGCGGCCTAATTTTATACTGCTACAGGACTTCATTGTTTTAATCACTTCAACAACAGAAGTTGCCTCAACAGAACGAAGTGCGTTCTTTGCCACGCAAGAATATGTTCCGGCATCGTTTGTAACCAAGCTCCTGAGGAGCAAAGTTCCATTTGAATAAATCACGTGACTGTGAGGTAAGACTTTTCCAGTTCTCTTCCACGTGATCTCAGTGTTACCTTGAGCGGCACAGTTTAGCAACAGGTTGCCTGACTGTGTTACAGTAACTTTCCGGGGAGGAGTAAGGGTAAATGTGAGCCTGTCAATCACTATCAACTGAGCAACAACGAAGTCCTGTCCAAGAAAATTCTTTGCTGAACACACGTAATCACCCTTGTCAGTTTTAGCTATGTTGCGAATTGTCAAGTTTCCATCAGCCACTGCAGCCTTTCCATTTGGTAGGGAACCAAACGCTCTTCGCCACGTGATCGTTGGTATTGGAAGGCCATTAGCTTTGCAATGCAACGTCACATTTCCTCCTACTTCGGCGACAATAGACGAGGGTGTCTCAGTGATTGAGGCAGCAACTGTATATTAAGGAACAAATACAATTAGCTAACAAAGATAAAAAGGTGCAGAAAAAAAAAAGGTTTCATGCTGGGAAAACGTGTCCGAGCTTCCTTGATAATAGTCGAACCTAGAATCTACCAATAGCTGTTTCAGTCACTTTTATTTGCTCCTGAGGAATGTTACGTGGGACGATTTGCAACGTCAACATCTTTACAATGGAACATTTTTCCCAACATTATTGCGTCAAAAATCGTCGTTGCAAATCGTCTTGTAAAAAATCTCCTTTAGCTAGAACACTTTTGTCGAAGTTCTATTTATGGCTGAAAACGCTAAAACACGCGCATTTTCTTTATGATGTAATGGTATTCTAACCCCGCTAGAAGGTTTGACTTCTCAAAAAGCTTCAGGCATAGAACCCCATTAATGGTTCCTACTCCATGAAGTCCCCAATAAGTAGCAAAGAAAGGTCATGTTAGTTACCTTGGACAATTAACGTGGTCGATTTTTTCACTAATCCAAGAACGTTGCTTGCTACGCAAGTGTACACTCCGCCATCTTGTGGCATCACATCCTTAATCATGAAGCCACCATGAGACTGTACAATTCGTTTGTCCGCGGGAAGACTGGCATTTTCTTTAAGCCATGTAATCTGAGGAACAGGGTTTCCTTTAACCTCACACTGCAATGAAGCTACACCAGTTTCGTTTACCACCATGGAAAGCGGGGGTGACACAACAGAAGGAGCTGAGATGGATTCACCAGGATCGCCCTTGGGTCCTTGAGGACCCTGATCGCCTTTAGTTCCGGGAGGCCCCTGATCTCCTTGAGTCCCTTTAAGCCCCTGTGGTCCCTGGGGCCCTGGCAGGCCATGCTTGCCTGGGGGACCAGGCCTTCCTCGTTTTCCCCTGGTTCCTTTCGGACAATGAATTGTACAGGCCAGGCTACCTAAGGCCAGTTGAATTTCTTTCCTGATGACGTTACGGCTTAAGGTTTCACTGGCGTTTGAATCCTTGTTTTGTACACGGCGTTTTTGACGAATGTGTGTATCTGAAATGTAATGTAGTCGGTAAATCAGTTCCTCAGTGGGCAAGCGCCTATTTATCTTCATCAGACAGTAAAAACATAGTTTAAACTCTTTTAATAACTGAGGTGACAATAAGAGTCTATATGATAGCCTGTTCCAGGCGTTCCGATCCACTATCCGAACGCCTGGAACAGGCTAGGTCTATTGTTGTTGTCTAAAGTTCTGCTTGTTTTTTAAACCCACCCACAACCCCCTCTCCTCACCCCTTTTTGATTCTTTGACGCTTCGTAGCCCTAACGGACGGTTTCTTAGGCTGTAATGTTCTTTTCTGTGAAACGATAAGCCGCGAGCGCTCCTATTAATTGTTACGTGACTGTTTTCTTTTTTTTTCCGGCTGATACTGTATAATGGACAGGAAGTGTTAACCAAATCCTTCCTCAATGCCTGGGGGGGGGCACTTGGGTATTTTTTGGGTGGGTTTGTGCTGCCCGGGACTCCAAATTGGCACCCCGTTCTAAAAAAAGATTTCCCCTAAAATTGATACCCCGTTCTAGAAATGAGCCGATTTTTTATACCCCGTTCTAGAATTCGCCCTAAAACTGATACCCCGTTCTAGAAATGGGCCAATTTTTTATACGCCGTTCTAGAAAGTTTATAAATTGAAATAGCCCTGTTTTTTCAAAAAGATATTTCTTTATTTGTTCGACTTATACATCAAATAAATGCTTCTTCATAATCAGCAACAATTTTAAGCAGAAGATAAAGCCGTGATCCACAATTTTTTATACTCTGTTGTAGAAAACGCCTCTGAAATGGATACCCCGTTTTAAATCAGGAGCTTCAAAATCACGACCCCGTTGGGCTTCACATACCCGTATAGGTAATGAATGGGAGTACCTCCCCGGGCCTCAATGCAACCGCTTCAGCTTCACAGGAATAGTGCAACTTTACTTCCTTCTCTCTGATCTTTCAAAAGAAGAAAATCTAACAAATTTAAATTCACCACAATATAGTCTTTCGATTATTTGTATTTTTTGAGTAACAACGACATGTCATTCCTTCAATTGTTTTAGTATTGTTTGGGGCCAGGGTTAGGCACCATTAGTGACTTCTCTTCCGAGCAGCTGCTACGTGACCCATTTTATATTTAATTGTGACTGTGATGTTAGAAAAGTTAAGAACATGAAGATAAAGGGATATTCAATATAAAATGTGGAATTACCTGTAGGTGATCCGGCACTCTGCAATCCACTTGGCAACATCTTCATCACAGAATCGATCCTTTTTTCATGACGACTGACTACTTTTCGAAGCTCGATACTGTCTTCTCTCTCTTGATTTAAGACTTGAAGCATCTGACGATGAACTCGAAGTTCGATCTCGACATGAATCAACACCACGAAACAAACAGCAAAACAGACTGAAAAAATTACTGATGAAAACTTCACGGGGTTGGAGACTGAAGGTGTCTTTGATTTCTCCATGAACAGAATATTAGGAGGTTGAAGAAAATGAGAGCTCTGACTATTAACGACGTTTAGTTAAATCGCAGCCGGGGTTTTTACCACTTTCAGCGAAGGTACGGTTATGGTAATGTTTTTTGGCCGTCTCGGATTTTATTTCCCTTATCTGACCCAGTTTCTATTGACAACATTGGCTTGTTTCCAAACAAGTGATGGTGGATCTATCTGTCAGCTAACGTATTTTAGCCTATTTCCTGAAATCTTACCTCATTTTGATCCCACGTCACGAAATCCTAAATCGACCGAAACGCGGAAGCTAGCCGGAACTCGGCTGCGGGCTCCGAAAAAAACCTAAATGAAATAAATCCCGGGAGACCGCAAATCGGCCCATACTAATTTTATAGCTGTAACAACAACAGCAAACTTTTTTAAGCGTAGTAAGGAAATACATTTACACATTTATACTGCCTGCAATTTTATGACCATTAGTGCATAACAAAATGAGCATTTTAGATGTTGGCTTGTTCAAGTGGATCAAGTCATAAGACAGACCTTGCGTTCGTGGACACTTGATTACGCTAATGCTTTTTTATGCTTCTTACGATTTATTAGGTTATTAATACCGTCCCAAGTCTTCTTGATGTTGTTTAAGTTTTCCTGAGATAGTAATTAAAACATAATTTCTTACTCGATAAACTCGGTAGAGTCAGAATTTTATTTCTGTACAATTTGTATAAGGTATGATAAGGTATGTTCTTAGTTTAAAGTATAGAATTTCTTAAACCTTTAATGATCCACAGCTTTGCTTGCACCTTTCTTTGACGATTAGAGACAGGTTTTTATTAATTACTTTATTCAATTTATTGTAAAACATGGAGAACAGTTGTTTTCCAGCTTTTCGACTTTCAGTTAAGCATGTGCACAATCACGTGCTAACATTCAACCTAACATGCTTGGTTGTTGTTTAAAAACAGGCACAGATCCATACCGGTTTCCATCGTTTCACGAAAATTGATCTATGTATGTGTGACTTAATCGCCAGTGTGACTCAAAGCTCTATGACGCTGTTTTAAAACTAAGGTACTTATTTATAGTGGATGTTATTTGAATATTTCATTCAAAATTCATGCTGTATTTGGTTTTGTTAGTACATGTAATTATTTTGCCGCAAAGACTGGAAGAGACTTGGAGAAAGAAACTGCGGGCTGACGGATGATGATTGATGATTTTTAACTAACCCTCAGTGAAATTTCACAGCCTCTCTCCCCTTAACCGACTCTTAAGGAAAGCCTGAAAAACATATTTCTGAAGAAAGACAGTTGTGGGACACTGCTCATTATTGTAAATGCGCCGTAATTACGGGAAAGATGTTGAGGTGTTTGCGTTGTGTAAAAATTTGCGTTAGGAATATTATATAAATAGACCTGAAAACTTCCAACCTGCGTGCGGATTAGTTACATATTTCCTAGACCACAAGTAGTCCCCATTTTTCCTCAGGGATAGTATCAGCGAGCGAAACGCAAGCGCGCGTGAAAATCACCCCACGCGAGAAAAGCGAGACGTGGAGGGGAGAGAGAAAATAATGGGGACTACTCGTAGTCTACCCATTTCCTTTGTTGCGCGAGGGCTAAAAATTTCTCGCTACTATAAAATGTCACGTCTTTGTTTTTGACGAGGGCGACTGAAGAGGTTTGCATGAATAAGAGGCACCAAATGTTAACCTCTCGTCAATTTCTAATAGCCTTACTTTCGTTTAAGCAAAAAAGTCCTTTTGATCAAAAATGGTTTGGACGACGGCCCATAGTTAACGTCCCTGACGATCGAAACCCACGTTAAAGAAACCCAAAGGGGATATATATAATGGAGACTTTTTCGATCCCAGAGTGTATTACAGGATAAGTTAAAAACACGGGAATAGCCTGAATACTAAAGAGATAGGTAAAGAAATTGTTTACTGATGTTACAGTGAAAAGCGATTTAAGCGTAAACAACGGATATCGCTTGAATACTAATAGCATGCATCTTGAAATCAGTCAGAATTTCTAACATTATTCGGATTGTTTAGTTTTTCAGCGAGTGCAGTTATACAATGCCTACTGGTAGCTGGGCCATGTGTAGAGCTGGTTTAATTTAGATGTTTATCCAGTTACCGAATCATTTCCTAACGGTACAGACAGCAATTCATCCACGATTTGAAGAAATCCTTGTGGAATATTCAGTTCCTGAAATAGCGAAAAAAATAACCAAAGGATCTAGCCTAATAAAGATTCAATAGGCCCCCTCGTCTATTTACTGTGACCGTGAACTGTAGTGGGACCTGTGATATTTAGATAAGCAATGAGGGACGTTCTATACCAGTGTGAAAGAAATGTGGCAAGTACGTGTGCGTGCTTCGACAGTGTGAAGTGATTGAGACGATTTTCAGAAGGGCAAGACGATTTATTTAAAAGAGACATTTAGAATTTCGACAATTTTTCAATAACTGCGTTTTAACTGTAAAATCTTGTTCCGTTTCCTCCACAGTTCTTACTAGATTTCTGCCTTTGTTTTCTCTCTTCCTTCTTTTTTCTTCCTCTCCACTTTCTCCGTCTTTTCTCTTTGTCTTTCTTCTGTTTGTTTAATTTCAGATTTCCTCTACTTTTTATACTCCATCACTGTATAGGTGTTCTTTATTAACATGCTATTTCAATAAGGGACAGTAGATGTAAATTAAAAGAAACCCAAGTCAAGGTGGGGACAAGACTGCCATTTCCGAGCCATAAACTGCTGATTTAGCTGGTTTCAGAAAGATAAACCTGTTGCTATATAAAAATGTCAGCAGTCCATCTCCCAAAAAAATACAAACTAGTTAATTAAAGGATGTTTATCGTATAAGTTCGTATATTTGAGTAATTTGACAGTTTCTAGAACCTAAAACGTTTTTTTGTCTATACCAAAAAAATGACGCATTTAGTCCTGTAACACCTAGAAGCGCATCGTTTGAGTAAGAGGGAAAAGAGTTCATTTTAGATAATTGTGGGCTTATTTACCTTAGTTATTCTATAGATCAAACAATACAAATAGGAAGTTTAAAACAAGAAGTTACTGATCTCCATATTATAATCATGGGTTCTCGACCCCGTAGTGCATGATGCAAAGAACTTTAGAACAAAACCTTAAATATTTCAGAAATGAAGACTCGATGCATTAGTTTATTGCAGTTCTCGAAAGTAATTAAAAGCTGATTCTTATTCTTTCTAACCGATGTTCAAAAAAGTCCCCTTTTTATTTAGTGAATTTTAAAAAAATTATTTTCTGCTTAAGAAAGTTCGATGACATATATGTTATTCAAAATGCCATCTAGGATCTAGGTCTCCACTATCGGACAAGCTTCTCATGTAGCATGGATGTCTTATCTTTACAGAAATAATTTGCGCCGATGTGACTACTGGTCCGAAGCTTATTCCTTTTGACAAACGGGCCGTGTTTGTAGCAAATAAAGCAAGTTCATTAAGCTTGTCCATAACATTTGAGTTTGCCTAATGTGTAATAACCTTCCTCTTGTGATTGGTCAAAGTCGGCCAGTCTGATCTGAGTCACAAGTAAAGCGGAATTATTTGTCATCAGACCGCTGTCTTCTCTCCAGCCATCGGCACTGTTGTAACAATTACACTTCTTACCATTAGAGCACGAGTTTGTCACTCCGCATGCACACATGTTTTTGTACCCTGTAGCTCCACCCCAGGAGTTGATGCGTATTCCGTTACGTGACACCCACCAGGCACCATTTTACTGTATAAATATAACATCATTATTGCATTCAAAACTTGATAAACTGTTCACAGTTCTATGAGACTCGAGCGAGTGAGGCCAACTGAGCTGTGCTAACTCCAGTGTAGGTCACATCTTTACTGTAACAACCTCGACATTGATATGCATATCCACTCACATGTGTCCTACTGTCACTGTCGTGACTTATGACTGTCACGCCACCTCCTCCCTTGTCACTCATATCACAATACACACTGAACGGGGTCACGCCTCTTTTGCCATCAGGGTCAATAATATAATTACCTGAAGTTTTTTCTCTGCAGCTTGATTTTAAACCGCTACAGGATGTGGGTTTACGTTTGGGCACTGGACAACAGATGATGCTTCAATAGACCGCAGCGAGTTTTTCGCTATGCATTTATACGGACCAGCATCATTTGGAGAAACGTTTGTCTGAAGCAAGGTTCCGTTTAGATAAACAAAATGATTTTGAGGCATTTGTTTACCCACTCTTTTCCAGAGGATCTCTATTGACCCCTGAGCTGTGCAATGTAAGGTCTCTTTGCAAGATTCTAAGACAGTTACTTTGAAGAGAGGGATTAGGATGAATTACAGCCTGTCAATCACCATCACCACAGCGACAACGGAGTCATCTCCAAGGACATTCTTTGCTGAGCATGCGTAAGTCCCACTATCTGCTTTAGTTATACTGCGGATACTCAGGTTTCCATTGACTATTGAGCTTCTCTTTACCGGCAACTTGCTGAACGCTTTCCGCCAGGTGACCCTTGGTGCAGGCAAACCAGTAGCTTTACACTGCAGGCTCACATTTTGTCCTCCTTCCACTGTGATCGATGATGATTTATGAGTGATTAAGGCGCGGACTGTAAAACAGAAACAGCTTTGACATCAGAGACATGTAAAAGTACTAAGGGTGAATAACTCATTATGAAAACTGATCGATGGTGTAATCGCATAATGACTTTGTAAGCATTATATGTTGAAACTACACCTTTTTGCAATGACTTAGCCATTTTTCGTGCGATGATTGGTCGAGAGCTATTGTCAATGAGATAATAAAACATGGAAATGATCTAATGGTGGTGCAATTTTTCACTCTTTCAATTCTCTCTCGCGCGATTTTCTGTGAAAGTTTTTGCATGAAACAAACGGACAAGTGTTTTCCTTAGTCTATATTCTCATCGACCACAGAAATGACCACAAAATGGTCATAACTTTGCATTTCCATGGTCAATAAGAGAATAGACCAAAAAGATTGTCGTCGAGAAAAAGTAATTGTATATTAAAACAAACGAACAACAGTTTTCCTTAGTCTGTATTCTTATCGACTATAGAAATGATCACAAAATGGTCACACCTTTCATTTCTATGGTCGATTAAAGAATAGACCAAAACATTGTTGTCGAATTATTAAGTGTACTAAAATCATAAAGTATTCTTTTAAATAATACGTCAAATTTAACCCAATGTGTTTGAACACATTATCACCAAATTATTATGTAAGATAAGGACAAAGATTTGATGCGGGAAGTGTTTTCTCTGGGGGTTAAAGTAAGGTAACAGGACGATAAATTAGATAATACCCCTCTTAGGAACCGTGGATACAAGACTGTCCTGGCTTGGTTTTTTTACTGTTTAGGACATCAGAAACGTGTTGGGTGATTATCCCTTGAAGATAACCCGTTAGCTCATTTGGATAAACACGTTTTCAAAGGTCATCAAGACCTCAATGCAGCAAGGAAGACGATAAGTTAGCTTGCAGATGACTTTTAGTTTTTACTTTCGTTGAGCATCTTTTGATATCTCTGATTTGGCTGTATTTTTTAAAAAAGCATAGGTCATGATATATATGTAACCTTAATTTTTAGGATCCTTTTAGGGGTCATATCGAGCAGGATCCATGCCTACAGTAGGTTGGGCTCCTTTAGTGGTTTAATTTCAATTTTCACAAGAGTGGTCAATGTTTTTGCTTACTGACTGAGCCTCGTGCCCCAAAAATCATTTCCCAGGGCCTCAGAATGTAATAAATGTCTATTCCTCAGCTTGGACAGTTAACGTAGCCGATGTAGTCATCATTCCAACAATATTTCTCGCTTTACACGTATACACTCCACGATCCTGTGACGTAACATCTGTAATCATTAACGCATCACGTCATTGAACAATTCATTTGTCGTCGGGAAGACTTGAATTCTGCTTCAGCTACGTGACTTGAGGTGCTGGATTTCCCTTAACATCGTACTGAAATGAGGCTATACCAGTTTTCATTTACCACCATAGATACCAGATGTGACACAATAGAAGGGGCTAAGATGGATTCACCGGGATCGCCCTTGGATCCTTGAGGGCCTTGATCGCCTTTAGGTCCAGGAGGCCATTGATCTCCTTGAGTACCTGTAGGCCCCTGAGGTCCTTGAGGGCCGGGCGAACCATGCTTGCCTGGGGGTCCAGGCCGGCCTCGTCTTACCCTGATTCCTTTGGGACAGTAAATTGTACAGGCCATTTGAATTTCTTTCCTGGTGAAGGTTTTACTGGCGTTTGAATCCTTGTTTTGCAGATGGCGTTTTGGACGGATATGTGCGTCTAAAATGTAATGTAATCAGCAAATCAGTTCTGTTAGAGCAAGAGCCTTAATCTTCATTAAAGGTGAAGGTACTGAAAGCGAAAACGAGCCAAAGGCCAAACCGGCCGGAGCTTATCCTGGTCTCTTTAGCATGAAGCATGCCTAGGGGTATTGCTTTCCCCCCCTGGAAGGGATGTTAATCCATCGCAGAGTTACACCCAGCAGTATGTCGCCTAGTGGAGCAAAGTTCCTTGTCTAAGGAAACAACGCTACGTGCGAGGCTTGAACACCGGACCTCCAGGTCCTTAATTAATGTTCATTGGCAAATATAAATTCCTCTCTTTCTTCACTTATAATTGAGGTTACTCGGGCCACGTCTAACATAAAGGTTTATGATTATTCTCTCAAGTTCTGCTGGTAAGCCATGCCCACAGCGCCTCCCCATCCCCCACCCTCCCTATTCAACCCTCTTTCATTCTCCAATGTTTCGTGGTTATAAAGAATGGTCCTAAGGATGTCATCCTATTTTTGTGCAAAGGTCAGCTGCTAGTGTTCCTTGTTTTGTTTCGCGCCATGTGGACCTTAGAAGAATTTGATCAGTCTGACATTTCCAGAAAAAGAGGAAGTGTTAAACAAATCCTTCCTAAATGCAACCGCCTCAGGTTTACAGGAATAGTGCTGAATAGCAATAACTTCCTTTTCCCTTCTCTTTCAGAAGAGCGCACAAAGGCGCTTCAGTTTGTCGTCTCCCTTAGAGAGCCAAAAATTGCAATCACCTTTGTCTAAAAAAGGTTGTTTTTTTCCCTGAGCTTAAATGATTCAGTTTTAAAAGTTATTTTAAATTAATTTCATATGGATGTCAAAAATTGAGAAAAATTGAAGACGAGGCCATAGTTTAATAAGTATGCCATTACCTGTAAATGATCCACGCCGCAACAACTTCAAGACAGAATCGATGTTTTTTTCCTGACGATCGACTACTTTCCGCAGCTCGATGCTGTCTTCTCTCTCTTGATTTAAAACTTGAAGCATTTGACGATGAACATGAAGTTCTATCTCGACGAGAATCAGCGCCACGAGACAAATAGCGAGAGTAATGTCTTTGATTTCTCCATGAACAGATGATCAGATAGAAAACGGGAGCAAAATTAACCCCATCTGCAAATGAACTAAAATGCATCAATGTTTTAAGGGTTATTGTACGTCGCACTCAGTGGATACGACAGCGGAAATGTTTTATAGGTCTCGGATTTAATTTCTTCTGTTTGACCGGGTCTCCACTGATGACATTGGCTATATATTTTTCAAACAACTAAAAATTCACTTATCTGTCAGCTTAACTATGTTCAAGTAATCTTGTCCTCAATTTCAGATGTCTAGGGTCAATTACACAGTTACGGACGTAAACTTGATCAGTTTCAGGGTTATTTGTCCAAAGCCATTCACCTTATCGCAAAATTTTGATAATGGTTTTAATTTATAGTGAGAAGGTGTCTCTTTATTATTAATGGCTATTATTTAATTCAAGACCTCATGTCGTATTTGCTTTGTTAGTAGTTACTTTAGCTGGAAAGATATTGAAGCTGCGACCGATGGTGATGATGATGATGTTTACCATACGCCCCTGCTCTATAAAAAATACTGAAGCAAGGCAATTCACGGGAACACTGCTCGGTATTATACATGTGCTGTAATTCAGGGGAAGACCTCGAGGTGTTTGCTCCGTCTGATAACTCGCCTCACAAATATACAAGATGGAATTTAAAAATTTCTCGCAACTATTTTTTTTTCCAGTGAAGTTCCAGGTATTTCTGTTTTTTAGAAGAGGTTAAATTGCGTGGCAGGCACAAAACAGGGGAGGGGGAGAAAAGCTAGAAAGGGAAAGGGAGAGAAAGTCCCTTTCCCCCCCCTCCCTAATCCCCTCTCCCTTTTCCTTCCTTCCCCTCCCCTTTCTAAGCCTGCGGCGCAGGTTAGAAGTGGTTGCTTGGTATGAGAGGAGAGCAGCAATTGTTAATGCCTGGTCAATTTCTAATAGACAAAGGTAAGATAATAGAGCAGGGAAGCCCTCGTCAACGGGGAAATCGTGTGATCCCGGAATGAATCGTGCACGTGGCGCGGTTCTGGAAGGCTGAATCGCGGTGCAGGTCAATTCAACAAACCTCGCACAGTCAACTGCGTGGTTTTTATTAACAATAACAGCTTTACAAGGAACCAACTAAATGTACATAAATTACTGTACTTCAAAGTAATGCCAAGTAAAATAATCACAAGCGTTGAATCCTTCTCGGGTATTAACTAATACACCTTTACGTGATAAAGGGATTTCTAAGTTCTTCAACCGGTTTATGCGAGGATGGTGGTGGTTTGGTACAGAAAAAAGACAAAACTACTTGTACTTGGTCAAAATGTACAGATATAACAAAAACCAAGTGAAAAAAATACTAACAGCAGGTAACCAAGAAATTTCGAAAGAAGTTGCTTGAATTTCAGTAACAGAAACACTTTAAATGTAGGAAACTGTGTAATCATCGCTAAATTAATTTCTAGTTTCCTGAGGGGGGTGCATTTTGGACATTTTGGACATGATTACTCTAAATCTGGGGAAACTGAAAGCTATCTAACAATTTTAATTGCTTTGTTTTTCCAGCAAGTGCAGCTGTACAATGAGTATGGAGCGTAGGTCATGCTTAGAGCAAGTTTTGAGGTGTTTATGTGTTTATCCACTTAGCGCTTCCTTTCCAAATTGTACTTACAGCAGCTATGATCCATATGACAGCAGAGTGTGTTACATGACAAAGATAGCGCGTTCAAACCCGCGAAGGAAACCCTTTCTGGAGTATTTCAGGCTCTGAAATAACAAAACTAATTACCAAGGGAAATAGCCTAGTCAAAAAAGTTAATTACCTCTCCTCATCGATAATGTGAGCGTGAAAGTGGAACTTGGAAGCGCATCGTTTGAGCATCCACTCTTGGTTTGAGTCGAGAGGGAAAACTTAAGACTGCACGTAAGAGATCAAACAATAAAAACACGAAAGTTTAAACCAAAAATAATTACACAAGAAGTCACTGAGATCGATGCTATAATTTTAGGTTCTTAATCACGACCATGACCACTACAGTGCATGGAGCAAAGAACTTTGGAACAAAACCCTAAAATATTTAAGAAAAAAACTCAATTACCCCTCCTCATCAATACTGTGAGCGTAAACTGAAGCGGAAATTGGAAGTGCATCGTTTGAGAAAGAGGGAAAGTACTGCATGCTATGGCTAGTGTGGCGGGCAAACTGTTCCACGGCTTTATAGTTCTAGGTAAAAAGCTGTGTTGAAGATAGGTTTTCTTTTCGCAGGGAATTCTAAAGGATTGGCGTGACCATTTCTAGAGTGTCTCGTAAGTGGAATAAGTTCTTTAGAAAGATCAATTTCAACTAGGTTATTTACAATTTTGTATAACATAATTAATCTTTGGTCTGTTCTTCGCTGCTTGAGACTGCGCCAGCCAAGCTCATCAAGCATGTTTGTGACACTTGCTTCGCGTCTGTGGTTGTTGCAAGCAAAGCGGGCAGTTCTTCTCTGTCCCATCTCAATTTTATTTTGGTTCTCTAGGGTGAAAGTATCCCATATAGTAGACGCATACTCGATTTGTGGTCGAACAAGAGTCTTGTATGCATTAGGCTGGTGAATTTGTAGGTTTCGTCTGAGAAAACCTATGGATGAATTAGCTTTCCTAACTATAGAGCATATATTTCGTTCCAAGACAGCTTATGGTGTACAGTCACGCCAAGATATTTAACTGCATCTTTTTCCTTAATGATCTGGTTGTGTAGGATGTAATCATGGGTGACGGGGGTCCTGCACCGTGACTCTTGTCCAGGTGGAAAAACATCTGGGATCTATTTTCCCATTCTTCAAGAAGTTTGAGATCTTTTTGTAAGATGGCAGCATCGGTTTCGTTAGTCACAGCCATATACACAATAGTGTCTTCTGCAAATAGTCGAACGTTGGACTGTAATTTAGCTGGGAATTTATATACACTAAAAATAGTATAGGTCCAATCACGGATACTTGAGGTACGCCGCTTGTTACTGGAACCCATGAGGACATTTCCTCATCGCCTACTATTCTTTGTTGTCCTTGATGCAAGAAACTCTCTATCAATCGATTGATAGAACTATTGATACCATATTCTCTGAGTTTGCGTATTAACTTTTTATGCGGTACCTTATCAAAGGCCTTCGCAGAAAAAAATATTCAAGTAATGGTCGAGTCTCTATGCACTAACCTCTACGTTCTCCTTTAAATCTTGAATTTGTAAAAATTCACCCCTGTTTAAGAACGAAAGGTCGATAAAATTTCAATTGAAATGCCTTTAAGGTTTCTAGGTGTGTTAAACGAATGATCATTAGACTAGCTTTCTCATGTAGCGTGCGTATCTTTAGAGAAATAATTTGTGCTGGTCCGACTGACAACGGGCACTGTTTGTAGCAAAATAAGTTCATCATGCCTGTCCATAACATTTGAGTTTGCCTAATGTGTGATAACCTTCCTCATGTGATTGATCTAAGTCTCCCAGTCTGATCTGTGACACAGGAAGAGCAGACTTGTCAGTCAGTAGACCGCTGTCCGCTCTCCAACCGTTTGCATAGTTGTTGCAATTACACTTTCTACCATTGGAGCAAGAGTTTGTTACCCCGCATGCGCACATGTTGTTATATCCGGTAGCTCCACCCCAGTAGTTCATGCGTGTTCCGTTACGTGACACCCACCAGGCATATGAATTCTCAATAAAAAGGACGTCACCATTGCATTCAAACTTGATAAACTGTTCACAGTTCTGTGAGACTCGAGTAAGTGCTGCCAACTGAGCTGTGCCAACTCCAGTGTAAGTTACATTTTTACTGTAGCAACCTTGGGGAAAACAACCAGGACTGACATTATTCACGTGGGTTCTAATTTCGCTGTCGTGACTTATGACTGTCACGCCAACTCTTCCTTTGTACCTCATGTCACAATACACACTGAACGGAGCCACGCCTCCTTTGCCATCAGGGTCAATAATATAATTACCTGAAGAGCTTCCACTGCGGCCTGATTTTATTCTACTACAGGACAAAGGGTTGTTGTAAACTTCAACAACAGAAGTTGCTTCAACCGAACGAAGTGCGTTCTTGGCCACGCAAGAATATGTTCCGGCATCGTTTGTAACTACGCTCCTGAGGAGCAAAGTTCCATTTGAATAATTCAAGTGGCTGTGAGGTAAGCCTTTTCCAGTTCTCTTCCATGTGATCTCACTGTTACCTTGAGCGGCACAGTTTAACAACAAGTTGCTTGACTGTGATACAATAACTTTCTGGGGAGGAGTAAGGGTAAATGTGAGCCTGTCAATCACTATCAACTGAGCAACAACGGAGTCCTGGCCAAGAAAATTCTTTGCTGAACACACGTAATCACCCTTGTCAGTTTTAGCTGTGTTGCGAATTGTCAAGTTTCCATCGACTACTGCAGTCTTTCCTTTTGGTAGGGAACCAAACGCTCTTCGCCACGTAATCGTTGGTAGTAGCAGACCAGTATGGCATGGTAAGATCACGTTTCCCCCTACTTCAGCGACCATAGATGAGGGTTTTTGTGTGATTAAGGCAGCAACTGTAGATTTATCAGAACAAATATACATGCAATTAGCCAACAAAAAAAATTACAAGCGAAAACAGAAAATTTTGGGAAAAGGTGTCCGAATCTCCATGATAAGAGTCGAACATATGATCTACCCTTGACACGATTTATCGTTAGGTAGGTTGCCTCGAAGCTGTACAATAGTCCAGCTTCGCTTCTATTTAGTGCATGGTCATGAAACTGATCATCACCATCAGTTGCCTGCGAATCACTACATAATCCGAGTCTTGCAGTGTGTAGTAGGATCAATAATTGATCATGAGGAATTTTTAAACCTGGACGACTCTTTTAAAACGAATTATACTGGATTACAGCTCCTCAGCGATGGTTTGAACAAATCGTGTTGTTGTCAATATTAGATTATCAAAATCGTTTGATAAACACAACAGACGACGTTGACTGAGTGTCCCCGCACAATTGTTTTTGATTGAAATGTTATTCGATAGCCAAACAATTCGCAGTCATCTCATCTTTACATATCAATTTGAGGAAGTAGTTTGGTGAAAACAATAACGTCGTTGCAGGCGTTTGTTTTCCCCTCTCCTCGCGATCGCACGCCCCATTTCCTCATGTCTCTTCCCCTTTTAACGCCTCCCACGCAGGGTAAGAAGTAATAGACTGGTTTTACTTACTTGGAGTTCGTTTTTTATTATTAATGGACAGATCTTGGCAGGTAACCTAAGAAACATAAAAAACAATTTAATTGACTAACAACAAGGATTGAGTTCATTTTCGTTTTCGACGCTTTTTTCTATTAGCGGACGAAAAAATGGATTTGCACCAAATTTGCTCACCGCAAATATGAAGCAAAAAAGTGCAAACTAAGGAATAAATCTGTGCAAAGGTAATAAATGCCAAATTTCGATACCTGTCTACCGGCCCCCGTGTTGAAATAGGTATGCAAATGTGGCATTTACTCCTTAGTTTACACTCTTTTGCATCAAATTTGCGCCGAGCAATTTTGGTGCAAATCCATTTTTCCGTCCAGTAGCAGCAACAATGATGAAAAGTGTTGAAAGGCCCCACGCCATAACAGCACCGAAATTGCATTTTCCAGTAAATAAGTAGCTAATGCCATGTTGATATGAAATCTTTGCCTGAAGCAACCGTCGCAAATCGCCTCTAGCAACTAGATAAATTTATTGCAAAATTCACATCCACTTGATTAATATCAATGACAGTACTATAAAAAAAATACAATTTTGATACTACCTTTATTTTCGAAGGTATTTAAAATAGTTAATGATAAACAAACAACCGACGAGATTAACATGAGTATTTTCTCATCAAGGTGGAACCTTTCCGTCAACTTATTAATCGTAGCATTGATCTCACAAAACACGAAGTTTATGCAGCTATCAATGTAAATCCCGTGAGGGGGGAGTGCGGGCAAGGGGCGGTTATTTGATGCCTGGGACTATCCCCCTGTCGGGCTTTTGATCGTGCGAAGCAACCCCGGGGTCGGGACAGAAGCCTGGTATCAATTCAGAAGCGGTTACCAAGTCCGTCCCTCGAGGCTTTCTGAAAGTCACGCTGTTGGAGAAAGGTATGAAGTTAATAATGTCTATTTTGAGAAAGGTTTTATCTTCAAGTTCCCATCTGATTGTAAAACTCGATTGAAATCGAATTCCACCATGAAAGTGAGAGGATTTTTTACGGGTCACTGATCCGACCTGTTCCGACATGTTGAGCAGATGTTATAAAGCATTTTACGTTTCATTAATATTATAATAGCACAGTCAATCTTCCTGGAGTGATTTTGTTGTTCGAAATAGGAGATGCTAGTGGAGAGAGAAAATACTTAATTACAGCGAGTAATTTAACGTAGCTTACGTTAACCATAAATAAAGGTAGTAAGAACGTACTTTTAAAATATTCTTTTAATTTGTTTTATATAGTGTTATAGTATTGTTTGTTTAGATTTTTCCCCTGGGGTGGGAGCTTTTTTGACACTTTTGATCAACCATTCGTTTCTCACCCTGGGAAATTTGATCAAAAAATTTCAAAATTTGTCAAATCCCCACCCCTTGCCCGCACTCCCCCCTCACGGGGTTTACATTGATAGGTGCATTCTATTAGCCTTCAAATATCTCGCAGAGTTTTTTTAGGCCTTTCTGCCTCAACTCTTCATGGCTCACCGAAAAAGTGTCCTTTCCTTTAAACTCTTCAAACGATGCATTGATTGTTTTTCCTCCATGTGCGAACTGACCATGAAGGCGCCAGCAATTTCGTAGACGGATGCCAAAAATTACTGTGTATGTAAGGTGGTGACAGAGCGACAACCACACGAATCTTTACAATAAAGTATACGTATTAAAAATGATCTTCAAAGAAATATCTATAGCTATCTATATAGGCATATTTTGGATGAAATATTAAAAAAAGAACACTGTTAGCCGCTTCTAGAAGAATTGACAAATGCCCCACCCCAGGCAGAGGTTTTCCGACAAATTCCCCACCGCCGAGACTGACGAGATGACAAATGCCCGAGAGGGGGATGGACACGCTTGGAATTGACTGAGCCATTACAACCTGTTCAAATCTCATCCTGGATTTGACGTGCCCCAACAGGTCTTTTCATCAGCATTTTAACTAGCTTTCTTTAAACACTTTTGAAAATAGTATTGCGTTTCTTTTACGTAAGACGGAACTGACCTTAATGTGTCCATAATAAGAAGATCCTTTCTTCTTTATGTAGTCACCCGGCTTCATCTCCCGTGTTTTGTTGTTCAGATCACAAACGCGTTTTGTGATATCCACACCAGGATGAACATTGAACGACTTGCAGTTGTTGTTTCCGATGCATTTTTGATGACATTCAAACTTGTTAGCCACAGTAGACGTATTCATGACATGACCAACCAAAGTATGGTCTGAAAACCGGATAAGAAAACGAAGGATTACACAATAAAACCGTTGAGCTTATCATGAAGCAGGAAGATTATTTTCACATGATTTTGTTGTGGTCCATCTTCGAAATAATACAGATAATTGTTTTACTAAGATGCTATACAAGCAGGTATTGTCAAAGCAGAAACAAATAACTAAAGAAAAAGAGAGAGAAAGAAAGAAAGAAAGAAAGAAAGAAAGAAAAAAGAGAGAAAGAAGGAAAGAAAGAAAGAAAAAAGAGAGAAAGAAGGAAAGAAATTTATAAATACTTACGTAAAAGACAGGCAGAAAAAGAGAGAGCAAAAAGAGAAAAGGAAAGGAGAAGTTAACGTAACAAAAACAAACAAACAAAAAATTAACCGAAAAGGAGAAAATGTGATAAAATGGCGCATAGATTTTTGGGGGGTTCTGTAAAGACACCAGGCAACAGTTCCAGTGTCAAAGTATATAGGGCAAACAATTGCTCTATACGGCACTGGCTAGAGGTTTATCAAAAGGTTTTAGCGTTACCCATATTTTGAACCGTGACTGGGGCAAGGAAAAAATGATGGCAGTGCCTTTTATTCCAAATATTACCGCGTGTATGAAATTGAAGAGTTTCAGAGGAGTTTAAAAGTAATTTGACTTTGAAAACTAAATCTCAATATGTTATTGACCACTTGGAAATTATTTAAAAAAGCTCACGCCCCAGAATCATTCTAACTCACGCAATTGCAAAAAATATTCCTCAACACCAACAATTTGTTGAAAGTTTAGCAAAGCTTTTGGAACCCATCCCGATCCCTTCATCAGTGGTGATGTTCGCTGTTATTCGCAGCCTCGCCTCAAGACCCTGAGATAAGGGCGGGGGGGCAGTCTCAAAAAAGGTTTTATTCGGCCCTTTGGGCCTCAGTTTGGTATAAAAATAAGAGGGGGCTCGGGCTGGATCCGCCACTGGTGCGTTTACTTACCAACTTGAGTTTCAAATACGCTCGCACAGGACTCAGAGTTCGACATCGCTAATGACGCTACCATCAGCACAGTAACCATTCGACAGACCAAACGAATAGGCCACGAGACAACAATGGACCAGAAGCTGAACATCCCTGTAGCTGAATGCGATACACTTATATCAGCCTTATACCCTGGGTGTTTTTAATTTGTTTAGCTTTAAAATGATTTTTTAATGGCAGTTCCTAAACGTAAAGCCATTTGCTTTATAATTCACAACTGTTTAATTTGAACTAGGACTTAAGACGGCGAATCAGGAGAGTTGATTGACTGTTAATTTATCAGCTCGCCGTAGTTTCGTATAACGGAGGTAGATTTTTGCTCATGATTTATAGCTGACTGGCAGTATGCCGGTATGTCATATATGTCTACCATCATACTAGAAAAGTGTATTTATTTCATTATTATTATTATCATTTTAACGTTAAGTAACCTTTGAATTTAAGCTTACCGTGTGGGAAAAATTTTTTAGTTATCAGATATACTTCTTGCTTAGACCATTAGTTAGTTGTTTTTGATTATCTATGCAAACCTTGAAAAGTGAAAAAAAAAGGTGGTCACGTAGCACAAACGATGTCTGACCAGTGGTAGCTTTCCCATTCCTAACACTTTATCTTAGGTTATGTTTCCATGACGTCAACAGGTGGATAAAGCAGCAAATTTTAACTCACAACATTCACCTAAAACTAGGGGCTTAAAAAATAACTTGAAAACTCAAGAAGTGTGAAAGTGCCCCCATATTCAATTAATTAAACCCTGGATCCCTAGATTGCAGAAACTGTGAAACTAGTCTCTTTCGTTTTCTCCTTTTATGAACTAAAAACAGCTTTACGTAGAGGAAGTCCAAGGCCTGGAATTAGTAGCTCAATATATGTTTAGCCTCGTATATATATAAGTAGTCAAGAGTGATTCAGAAAACACAACAAAAGAAAACTTCCGCATTTCTTCAATGAAACGCCGATCGTTTTGAAAAAATGCACTTGATCAAGCCTATTTTTTCTGGTGGGAATGCCTTATTTTAAAGGAAGCTGCTTTTGAGAAATACAATAAAAAGGAAAAAATAAATAAAAAATGTAAAAATACTCATAAAATAAAGGAATGGTGTGACTGTTGAATTAGAATTATCAGTTGACTCTCAAATATATAGGAAGCTTTAGCCACCCGCGGGCGAAGGAACTGCATGATGTGCGGCACCTTGTTTTGGTGCATCTTTTTTTATATCAATCTGGTATTCGATCCTGGCGAGTTTCGCCAGGATTTACTTGAGTTTACCGTGTTGGAAGAAATTTTTAGTAATCGTACTCCTTGCTCCTTGCTTTTCCCATTAGCAAACCAGTTATATTTCGGTCTGAAATAAACAGATGGCTTTGACAACTTGCTTCCTCCATTAGTAAATTGGCTTAATTATTAATGCCAATTGTTAACGCATACTTCTTATTCAACTATTTTGCTCAGGCAAATTTTTTTGCGGTTTCATGAATAGGCGGTCACTTAGCACAAAAGATGAAGCAACAACTTGTAGTCAGCGGCCCGTTCTTCCAAAGTCCCGATAACCTTTCAGGCCCTAAATCAAGTATTCAAATCGAAATAAAAGGAATAAGATCGCCGGTCCTGGCTAGTAGAATACTCCATTTTGTTTCATTATCTGATAGTTTTATCATATAGGTAACGCTGTGTTTCCATGACGTAAACAGGTGGATAAAGCAACAACTTTTAACTCACAGCATTCACTTAAAAGGGGCTTAAAAAAATCACTTGAAAACTCAAGAGGCGTGAAACCCCCTCTCTCCCCCCATATTCAATTAATTAAACCCTGGATCCCTAGATTGTAGAAACTGTGAAATTAGTCTCTTTCGTTTTCTCCTTTTATGAACTAGAAACAGCTTTACGTAGAGGAAGTCCAAGGCCTGGAATTAGTAGCTCAGTATTATCTCTAGCCTCGTATGTATATAAGTCGTCAAGAGTGACTCATAAAATACAACAAAAGAAAACTTCCGTATTTCTTCAATGAAACGCCGATAGTTTTAAAAAATTGGACTTGATCAAGCCTATTTTTTTGGTCGGAATGCCTTTTTTTGAAGGAAGCTGTTTTTGAAAAATACAATAAAAAGAAAACAATACATAACTAAAGATGAATGCTACAAGTACAAAGAAGCATAAAAAAGTAGAAATGTAGAAATATTAATAGAATAAAGGAACGTTGGTGTGACTGTTGAGTTAGAACTTATCAGTTGACTCTCAAATATACAGGGAGCTTTAGCCACCTGCGGGCGAAGGAAGTGCATGATGTGCAGCACAGTATTTTGGGTTTTCAAATCAGTAAGCTACGTGCATCTTTTTTTATATCAATAAATCAATCACTTTTTTTAAGGCCTGTTTCTTTGGTATTCGATAGAGGCGGGTTTAGCCAGCTTTTACTTGAGCTTACCGTGTTGGAAGAAACTTTTAGTTATCGTAATCCTTGCTCTTTTCTATTCCCATTCTTCGTTTTCACTGTCACGCAATAAACACGGCACAAAAAAATACATTTGAAACCGTCCAGTGGAAGAAGCCAAGAAAATGAAATGTTATAGAAGACTAATATATAAACAATTTGTCCAAATCTCAGGTCTTTGTGGCCCACAGTTTCTGAGTTAGTTGCCGAAACATTTCACGCACCTTTGTAGAGCTTTGTATGGAGACGCCATATTGGTGGACAGAAACTGTCCACCAATATGGCCGCCGGAAATCAACAAAAACATCTGGAGTTCACTTTTTCTATAAAAGCTCCTCCTTTTCACTCGAGAACTAGCATACTTGCGCATAAACATATCTTCTAATACTTGAAATGGTTAAACTGCTGAAAATCAAGCGGAGAGACTTTTTTCAAGGAGATAGCATTCCTTTTTTGGTGTCACGCACTGTGAAAACTCCGAAGTTCAAACTGCTGTATTTTCGAAATGAAACATGCTTCGGGGCTGGAAACTTGTACAAAGATTTATTTCCTATTAATCTTCAACCTAGTGTAAATAAGAATTCGTAAAACCTCGCATTTTTGACTTTGCAATCTGATGACGTCACCGTGAAAACCATCAATTAGCAAACCAGTTATATTTCGATCTGAAATAAACGGGTGGCTCTGACAACTTGCTTCCTCCATTTGTAAACTGGCTTAATTATACATGCCAATTGTTTACGCATACTTCTTATTCAACTATTTTGCTCACACAAATTTTTTTGCGGTTTCATGAATATGCGGTCACCTAGCACAAAAGATGAAGCAACAACTTCTAGTCGGCGGCCCGTTTCTCCAAAATCCCGATAACTTTTCAGGCCCGAAATCAAATATTCAAATCGAAATAAAAGGAGTAGGAGCGTGGGTCCTAGCTAGCAAATTACTCCATTTTGTTTCATTAACTGATAGTTTTATCATATAAAGGCAGGGAAAAAAGTCGTCAATATGCAAGAAATGAGCAAAATATATTATTGAATATAGGTAACTGGCTTTCTATTACAATATAATAACAATGGTTCAGGTGCCTTCCACGTGATTCTCGCCTCCTGCATATCAAAGGGCTTAACTTTAAGTAAATAAAATAAAGCACATTCAGACGATGCACAAACGATGTCTGACTGGCGGTTGCTTTCCCATTCCTAACACTTTATCTTAGGTAACGTTGTGTTTCCATGACATAAACATGTGGATAAAGCAACAACTTTTAACGCACAGCATTCACCTAAAAAGGGCCTAAAAAAATAACTTGAAAACTCAAGAGGCGTGAAAAGCCCCCCCATATTCAATTAATTAAACCCTCGATCCTTAGATTGCAGAAACTGTGAAATTAGTCTCTTTCGTTTTCTGCTTTTATGAAATGGAAACAGCTGTACGTAAAGGAAGTCCAAGGCCTGGAATAAGTAGCTCAATATTATGTTTAGCCTCGTATGTATATAAAAAATACAATAAAAAGAAAAAATAAATAAATAAAGATGAACGCTACAAGTACAAAGACGCATAAAAAATGTAGAAATGTAGAAATATTAATAGAATAAAGGAATTTTGGTGTGACTGTTGAGTTAGAATTATCAGTTGACTCTCAAATATACAGGGAGCTTTAGCCACCTGCGGGCGAAGGAAGTGCATGATGTGCGTGCATCTTTTTTATATCAATAAATCAATCACTCTTTTAAAGGCCTGTTTCTTTGGTATTCGATCCTGGCGGGTTTAGCCAGCTTTTACTTGAGCTCACCGTTTTGGAAGAAACTTTTAGTTATTGTACTCCTTACTCCTTGCTTTTCCCATTAGCAAACCAGTTCTATTTCGGTCCGAAATAAACAGGTGGCTTTGACAACTTGCTTCCTCCATTTGTAAACTGGCTTAATTATTAATGCCAATTGTTAACGCATACTTCTTATTCAACTATTTTGCTCAGGCAAATTTTTTTGCGATTTCATGAATAGGCGGTCACTTTGCACAAAAGATGTAGCAACAACTTGTAGTCAGCTGGCCGTTTCTCCAAAGTCCCAATAACTTTTCAGGCCCGAAATCAAATATTCAAATCGAAATAAAAAGAATAGGAGCGTGGGTCCTGGTTAGCAAAATACTCCATTTTGTTTCATTAACTGATAGTTTTATCATGTAGGTAACGTTGTGTTTCCATGACGTAAACAGGTGGATAAAGCAACAACTTTTAACTCACAGCATTCACCTAAAAGGGGCTTAAAAATTCACTTGAAAACTCAAGACGTGTGAAAGCTCCCCCATATTCAATTAATTAAACCCTCGATCCTTAGATTGCAGAAACTGTGAAATTAGTCTCTTTCGTTTTCTCCTTTTATGAACCAGAAACAGCTTTACGTAGAGGAAGTCCAAGGCCTGGAATAAGTAGCTCAATATTATGTTTACCCTCGTATGTATATAAGTAGTCAAGAGTGACTCATAAGACACAACAAAAGAAAACTTCCGTATTTCTTCAATGAAACGCCGATCATGTTTAAAAAATGGACTTGATCAAGTCCATTTTTCTGGTGGGAATGCCTTTTTTTAAAGGAAGCTTCTTTTGAAAAATACAATAAAAATAAATAAATAAATAAGTAAAGATGAATGCTACAAGTACAAAAAGGCATAGAAATGTAGAAATGTAGAAATATTAATAAAATAAAGGAATGTTGGTGTGACTGTTGACTTAGAATTATCAGTTGACTCTCAAAGTATAGGAAGCTTTAGCCACCTGCGGGTGAAGGAAGTGCATGATGTGCAGCACAGTATTTTGGGTTTTTAAATCATTAAGCTACGCGCATCTTTTTTTAGATCAATAAATCAATCACTTTTTAAGGCCTATTTCTTTGGTATTCGATCCTGGCGGGTTTAGCCAGCTTTTACTTGAGCTTACCGTTTTGGAAGATACTTTTAGTTATCGTACTCCTTGCTCCTTGCTTTTTCCATTAGCAAACCAGTTCTATTTCGATCTGAAATAAACAGGTGGCTTTGACAACTTGCTTCTGCCATTAGTAAATTGGCTTAATTATTAATGCCAATTGTTAACGCATACTTCTTATTCAACTATTCTGCTTAGGCAAATTTTTTTGCGGTTTCATGAATAGGCGGTCACTTTGCACAAAAGATGTAGCAACAACTTGTAGTCAGCTGGCCGTTTCTCCAAAGTCCCAATAACTTTTCAGGCCCGAAATCAAATATTCAAATCGAAATAAAAAGAATAGGAGCGTGGGTCCTGGCTAGCAAAATACTCCATTTTGTTTCATTAACTGATAGTTTTACCATGAAAACAACAACAGCTTTACGGGCCCTTTAATTATCGGGACTTTCGAGAAACGGGCCCTAGGAGAGGGTATAGCCAAAAAAGGGATTTTTGCTAAACATTTTGGGTAGATGGCTTAAAATCTTCGTCTTACCGCCCTGGTTAAATATATAGCTGTTCCCATCTCGAAATTTAAAAGTTTCGACTGTCAGGAGCGTGTTCATTCTTGGCTCCCCATCATCCAACATGGAAACGAGGCCGAATCCAGAAAACTTACAAAAGCAGGGGAAAAGGTCGTCAATATGCAAGAAATGAGCAAAATTATTGAATATAGGTAACTGGCTTTGTATTACAATATAATAACAATGGGTCAGGTGCCTTCCACGTGATTGTCGCCTCCTGCATATCAAAGGCTTAAGTAAAAGAAAAAAAAAAAGAAAAGCACAAACGATGTCTGACCAGCGGTTGCTTTCCCATTCCTAACACTTTTTCTCAGGTTGTGTTTCCATGACGTCAACAATTGGATAAAGCAGCAAATTTAAACACACAGCATTCACCTAAAAGGGACTTAAAAAATCACTTGAAAACTCAAGAGGGGTGAAAGCCCACCATATTCAATCAATTAAACCCTCGATCCGTAGATTGAAGAAACTGTGAAATTAGTCTCTTTCGTTTTCTCTTTTTATGAACTAGAAACAGCTTTACGTAGAGGAAGTCCAAGGCCTGGAATTAGTAGCTCAATATTATGTTTAGCCTCGTATGTATATAACTAGTCAAGAGTGACTCATAAAATACAACAAAAGAAAACTTCCCTATTTCTTCAATGAAACGCCGATCGTTTTGAAAAAATGGACTTGATCAAGTCTATTTTTCTGGTCGGACTGTCTTTTTTTTGAAGGAAGCTGCTTTTGAAAAATACAATAAAATGAAAAAAGTGAATGACTAAAGATGAATGCTACAAGTACAAAGAAGAATAAAAAATGTAGAAATATTAATTAACTATAAAGGATCCAGGGAGAGGGTTCGGGGGGGTCCGGAACGCCCCCCCTCCCTACTCGCCTATCAGACCAGACGCTTGTTTGAGACCAAAATTCTTACATCAGCACTTTTTAATTGGCTGATTTTTTCAATGAAACGCGCGTTGCATTTTGCCACTAAACTAAATTACACTCTCAAAAGGGGGTCGGTAAGCAACATACGACTTTTACCTCGTGCCAAAATGCTGTTTGTTCCAACGATTTTTTTTTTCTCTGGCGGGCAGATTATGCTCCCGGAAGGAGAGGTACTTTCGGAATTTCTGGGTGGGGATGTGCCGCTGAGACCCTGGAACCCTTAAGCTATACCAGAGCTAGCTCAGCTGAATTTTGCTACCCTATACTAGAGTAGCTGTTTTCCAGAAACTACCAACGTCACCAAAAGTCTTCATCCAACTGATCAGTCACCTGAAAAATGATACCCTATTCTAGACCAAACGCTCTGATTTATATACCCTATCCTAGAGTACAACTGCTTGAAAACCATACCCTTCGCAGCGGCACATACCCATATAGCCCATATAGCTCATATATGGCAGTACCCACCCCCCCCCCGGATTATGCAGTTATTACCGGTCGGCATGATTTGCCCTCTGATGCAAGAGCATTTTCTTTGACTTCTTATGAAACGTGAAGCTCTTCATTGCGGCTAAGTAAGGGTTTTAGATTGTTTGATTTTCTCTAAAGTGCCTCCTGGATCTGAATAATTATAAGCGATTTTCCTTTTGTCCATGAATGTGATGGTTTCCTGCAAAGTTTTGTCACGCTGGGTCCAGCTCGTTAGTGTTTTTAGCAGGATGTGAATCCTCACGGATAGTGATTTACAGATCCAAACTTCGAAGAATGGATTGCAGCTTAAACTGGAGCTACATCAACTATAGAGAATTGCGTTGTGACCCAGTCATGATTGCTGTTTAATTTAAGCAACAATTTTTAAACTCCAGCTTTTTTTTCTAAATTAAAGATAATGTGAGTCTTTGGGACTGGAGCGCGCAGTTCGTCCCTCAGGGTCTGGAAGGGGGAGCGGGGGGTCCTGATCCCGCATTCCGCGACTTTTTCACGTTAATCCTGCATCCCGCACTTGTTCTCATTTGCTTTCCCGGATCCCATTTTTTGTTTGCAAAAAATATACGTTAAAAAAACTAATTTAGCTACAAAAGCTGACAAATGTAAGATTTAGATTGGCCCTTGCGATGCCAAGGCCGTTCCATAAAATATATCGCTTATCAGTATTTACCAAATCAGTGAATAGCAATTTTCGCGCGTTTTGATTGGCTACCGCCGTAACTCGGAATATCCTTGGCTATTCTAAAAAAAAAAACGCCTGATCGTACGTTACCTTAATTCATAATTTTCCTGTGGTTTTTCTTAAGGCCATAGCCGAGTGAGTCTGTTAGCGCCAAAAAAGCCTATTCCAGAAGTTCAGATGTGGGGACGGTATAAAGAAAAGCAGCAGAAAAAAAGTGTTGGAGGCAGGGAGAGAAGGGGAAGAAACCCTCCTCTCTCCCAATTCCTTTCTTTCGCTTTTTTCCCCTCTCCTCTGTTTTGCGCCACTCTCCACCGTCTGAACACTTGAAACAGGCAAGCGCCAGACGTAAGGTAGCGATCCACAAAGAAACAGTTTTTATTCCGCTACACAACGAATTCCAGAAGCAGTTTAAAACCTTCAGGGTGTTAGAGGAAATCATAAAGAGTAGAGGCCTAAGACACTTTCCTCAATGAGAACACAAGTTTTTTGTCAATATGAGTTTTACACAGTTATCCATGGAAACCGGATGCTAGCTATTCGATACTAACTACTTTATGTCAGTAGGCAAACCCACAGGACGACCTGTCACGTGCAGTGGTTATATAGTGCTCTTTCGTCGTTTTGACATATAATATACAACTATCCCGCGAAGGGGGAGATAAAAGTGCTGGATATATATACCGAAACGCGAAGCGTCCACGTATACATCTTGCGCTGTTCACCGACCCTGAGGGGGATAGTTGTTTTAGTAATTAACAAATCAGCTGGATAAAACTGAAAAAAAGTAACTTTTTGAAATTAGAAACGTCTCTTGGTAGGAACTTTGTTAACAATTTACACACATTTCGGAGATTTGTCAAGTGCATTTTACGATTTTGTTGCAAATGCAGCATGAATACAATTTTCTACCTAACCAGTGACCACCGAGAAGCCAAGTTCGTCGCTTTCTTAGTATTTGTTTGTACGACTGCTTCATTTATCGCACAAATTTCGTCTTCCGGAAATGTCTCTAAACGACACGCCATCTTGGCTCCGGTCGCAAAACAGTGAATAGAAGGGAAATTTCATTAACTGGTATGATATTGCACCACGTGCACTTTCCTGGCATGTGGTTGAAACAGTGGGTGTTCTGTCCGGTCGTCTGTTCACTACCTGACCATTTCAGTTAGACAATCATTAACCAAATCACTTAGTGTATAGTTTGCTTAGTTGATAGGAGACACAACTGAACGCTCGCCTTGATAAATCGCATTTCCCGCTAGAACGTGTATTTGAGTCGCCATGATTTCCCAAATTCCTGACAGAGAGGGAAAGAGATCCCGCATGGCCGTGCACAAATTTTGATGAATCCCGCTTCCCGGGAAGCATTCAAATCCCATTTCCCGCCAAGATATTTTGCGTTTTCCCGAATCCCCCGCCGTATTTTGGTCAAATCCCGGATCCCAAAAATACCTTTTCAGACCCTGCTCCCTTGGGTAACAACTTTTGAAAGTAGGTTGAGTTTGATCGTCCGGGTGAAGGTAGTCTTGAATAGGACTGTTGTTGTTGACAGTGACTGACGTTTTGACAACCTGTGCGGTAGTCATCTTCAGAGTCAAAGTGAGTTGTATCACGTCAGTTGATAATATTATACTCGGGTTATTGATCTGATTGGTCAATTACGTCGCGATGTTACTGGTCGTCCGTCAGTTAAGCCGTGATGTTATTGGCTATGAAGACTCGTAATCAGTAATTGGTGCGTTTCGATCCGTCTATTGTCACAGTCAAACAGTCGTCTATTGTTAGTCAAATTTTCAGTTCTCTTGTCGTTCTCTCGTAGTTAGTTTTGCTTGATCTCGTCCATAAGTCGTTTGTACGGCGCTTGTAAGTATTGGCTACGATTCAGTCGCGTTTGTTCTAAGTTAGTAAGTAAACTAGCTTTCTAAAGTAAGACGTTGATAGTTGTCTGTAGAATACGTTTTTCATGTCGCAGAGTCCCAGTCAATTTGAAGTTTAGTCTGTGAATGGTGCTCATCGATGTGATTGTTGACGTCACCATTCCTCGTCGCTCGTTTGTGTTCGGTCAGTCGCGTGCTTAGGTTTCTGCCGGTTTCACCAATGTAAGAAGCCTGGCAGTCGCAGCATTTGATCTTGTATACTGCTCCCTGTCTGTCCTCCGGTTTGTCTTTGTCCTTGACATTAGTAAGCAGTCGCCGTAAAGTGGTTATCGGTTTGTGTGCAACACGTATATTGTAAGGTTGTAATATACGTGCAATAGTTTCAGAGGTGCCTCTGATGTACAGTATACGGTCGCTGTCGTAACAGGGCCAGAGTTGGTCGAGTGTTGGAATCAGTGTTACTGTGAGTGTTCCGTCTAACAAAGACTGCATGAGACTGGGACTCTGCGACATGTATAACGTATTCTACAGACTACTGTCAACGTCTTACTTTAGAAAGCTGGTTTACTAACTTAGAATGCTGGAAACTGTAATGATCACTAAATTATAACACGTTTCTTGAGGGGTGCATTTTTGGACATTTTGGACGTGATTACTATCAATCTTGGGAAACTGAAAGCTATCTAACAATTTTAATTGCTTTGCTTTTTCATTGAGTGCAGCTTTTCAATCAGTGTGCAGCTTGGACCATGTGTAGAACAAGTTTTGAGGTGTATATGTGCTGTGTAGGTGTTTAAAATGTTTATCCACTTAGCGCTTGCTTTCACACGGGCAGCCCAAGCTCACTACGAAGCCCTGAACAACATTATCCCACTTAGCTAATTAATTATTCATATGGCAACAATTATAAAAAGCTGTCGCTCAAAAAAAGGCATTTGACAGTGCTTAGGAGGTCTGAAATGCAGACAGAACACACAAAAAAAAAGAAACGAATGTTTGTCATACAACGTCTTATATAATTTTCTTGCTGTATGAATATTTAATTAGCTTAGAAGGGTAGTGTTGTTCTCGGGTACTTGGCATCCTAAGAGGCCTGAAACGCAGTCAACACACAAGTAAACATTAGAAAATAATGTAAACTAAGGCTTGAAAAAACCGCTGAAAAAACCGTGAACGATTAATTCGGATCTGGGAAGCGGGATCTGGAAGCATATCGTTTGAGTAAGAGGGAAAAGACTGCATGTGAGATAATTGTGGGCTTAAATAGCACATTCTAATGATTAAACAATACAAATACGAAGTTTAAATAAAAGCTAATCAAAGAAGAAGTGACTGAGATTGATACTATAATTATAGGTTCTTAATCACGACCACGACCACCCCAGTGCATCGGGTGCAATTAAAGAACTTTGAAACAAAAACTTAAATATTTATATAGAGACTCTATGCGCTAGTTTTGAAATTCTTGCAAATAATTAAAAGTATTCTTAGTCGATCCAATCGATATTAAAAAATTTTTCCTTTTAAATATTGACTGCTAAAAAATTCTTCTCTGAGTTAAGAAAGGCCGATAAAATTTCAATTGAAAAGCCATTCAAGTTTCTGGCATGGGTGTTTTAAAAGCTTCTCATGTAGCGTGCATGTATTTTCTTTAGAGAAATAACTTGTGCCAAAGTACTGATACGAAGCCAAATTCCTTCCGACAAACGGGCACTCCCTGTAGCGTAATAAGTTCACTATGCCTGTCCATAACATTTGAGTTTGCCTAATGTGTGATAACCTTCCTTTTGTGAACCATCCAAGTCTCCCAGTCTGATCTGAGTCACAGGAAGAGCAGACTTATCCGTCAGTAGACCGCTTTCCTCTCGCCATCCGCTGCCACCGTTGTAACAATTACACTTTTGACCACTTCAGCAAGAGTTTGTTACTCCGCATGCGCACATGTTGGTATGGCCTGTAGCTCCACCCCAGTAGTTCATGCGTTTTCCGTCACGTGATACCCACCACGCATCTTGATCCTGAATGAAAGCTACGTCGTTATTGCATTCAAATTTGATAAACTGTTCACAGTTCTGTGAGACTCGAGTGAGTGCTGCCAACTGAGCTGTGCTAACTCCGGTGTAAGTCACATCTTTACTATAACATCCTGGACTCCTACATGGAGGATTGACGCTATTCACGTGGGTTCTACTCTCACTGTCGTGAATTATGACTGTCACGCCAACTCCTCCCTTGTCACTCATATCACAATACACACTGAACGGAGCCACGCCTCCTTTGTCATCAGGGTCAATAATATAATTACCTGAAGAGCTTCCACTGCGGCTTGATTTTATACTGAAGTCCTTAAAATATTGACTTCCTGTAGCAACAACAGAATTTGCCTCAACAGAACGAAGTGCATTCTTGGCCACGCAAGTATATGTCCCGGCATTGTTGGGAACTACGTTCCTGCGAAGCAAAGTTCCATTGGGATAAGCAACGTGATTGTGAGGTAAAACTTTTCCAGTTCTCTTCCACGTGATCTCTGCGTTTCCTTTAGCAGCACAGTCTAACAGCAAATTGCTTGATTCTGATACAGTAGCTTTCAGGGGAGGGGTGAAAGTAAATTTGAGCTTGCCAATCACTGTCACTTGAGCGATTACAAAGTCCTGCCCAAGTAATTATAAATTCTTTGCTGAACATGCGTAATCCCCGCTATCAGCTTTTGCTACATTGCGAATTGTCAAGTTACCATCGACTACGGCAGTCTTTCCTTTTGGTAGGTGACTGAAGGCTTCTACAGAAAACCTTACAACTGCGTCTTTCCTTTCGTTTGAAGTTTAAGCATCTGATACCTCTTGTTAGTTAGAGGTGTCATTAAACATGGTTATTTGAAAAAGTAATGAGACAAAACGAACACTCTCAGTTACAGCTACAGTTACAAAAAGGAAAAATTCAAGTTACCTTGGACAGTTAGCGTGGCCGATGTTGCCTTTAAACCAAGAATATTTTTTGCTGCACACGTGTACACTCCTCCATCCTCTGACGTTACGTCTTTAATCATAACACCATTACGTGACTGTACAATTCACTTATCAACTGGAAGACTGGAATTCTGTTTTAACCACGTGACCTGAGGTGTTGGATTGCCTTGAACATCGCACTGCAATGAGGCTATACCAGTTTGATTTACCACTATGGACATAAAGCATGTTAAGCGGAGGCAGCCATTAAATGAAACTTGACAGGTGAGTTCATGCGGAAAATTTATGCAGCATCTTCAAAGTTGTTTACTTTGACAGCTGAAGCTGACAGAGTTTTGTGTCAACTTGTAGTGTTTTTAACTATCTGTTTCCACTGGTTGTACAAAATGAAATATGGCTGCTATCAAGAGTCTTCTGTTATTCATGGTTTGTTTATTGGGTTTTTGGTTGAGAAATGCGTCGCTTGTCAAAATTCGGTAATCCGATTTCGGATGGCATCGTTTTCTTTTTTCACCTTACTTAATGGGTGATGACTCAGACTGGACTGGACTGGACTAGTAAAACGCGGACTTGTAAAGCGCGGACTCAGGATAGGCTCCTGAGGACGTCTTTTTTTTTTAGATTTTTTCCGCGTTTGTAAATCGGATAAAACTAAACGGTGAACAGACTTTTACAAAAACTAATTTACGTTTAAAAATTCTGTTCATTTATTTTTAGGCTGTTTTTTTTCCGACGGTTTAGCGCGCGTAACAACCCCTGTTTGACATTTTAGCTACAAAAGGGGTTTATATGCGCCAGTTACAAACAATGTAAAAAGTTTTGGCCGCAACGAAATTTATTTATCACCAGTTCCTAATCGTAATTGTGTTTCATCTAATCTTTAAGCAGCCAGTTGAATAATAATAATAATAATAATAATAATAATAATAATAATAATAATAATAATAATAATAATAATAATAATGATAATAATAATAATAACAATAACAACAATAATAACAGTTTCATTTTCGGATCGCCTGCTTTCTGTCACGCAACATGTCCAATGAGTAGCTTGTTCCCTTCAATACGTTTATAAACATTCTGATAAAGGAACAATTCGCAGCAAAAAGTACAGAACCTTATTTTTTCTAGCTTCAAATCTAGATGCCCCGGAGTAAAATTGTATTGAGCTAAACGTACGTGACGGCCAATTATAACATAACAAAAGTAAATGGCGCGCTCTGATTGGTCAGTTAGCCACTACCATTTGCCCGTGGGTGCACGCCAAGAAACTGAGCTAGCGCGGTAAAATTTCGGCAAATTCAACAAATCTCCTCCCCTGACGGTAAAATACACCGACGAAATGCACAGATGAAAAGTGGAAGTTGAAGAAAATACTAAGGTGTTGTTTTGAAGGAAAAAAGACAAAAGATCGAGCAACAAATTTGCCCTGGATGAATTAATCACTGTTTTCCTCGCGGCTAAAATCGGCTGAAGGAAAATCGAGCGAGCGAAGATTTAAGGTACATTTTGTGTGTTTTTTTATGGAAGAGAAAGTCTGTTTGAAATGTAAATTTATCAATTAGCATTGTGTTATTGACTTTTTGGTCAAGCTGATGCCAGATTCAAGCAAATATGTTAGGAAACACGCTCAAATTCGAGACAGCTTTGTTGTGAAGGTTTCATCGCATCGATGAAAAATTTTAGTTGACTTTAAACGGGCACATTGCGCTGGAATAAGCGAATTTCATTTGAGTACAGAAACATTTGGGTTTTCAAATAAATTTTTCAAAAAATAACTTCTGTGTGTATTATTTTGTTCCTCGCTCAGTGTTCATTCATAACAGTCGTTCAGAGAACGGTCGAAAAACAACAGCGTCAGCGCCGGCTGTGTGTCGGCGAATTTCAGTTGCAACTTTGACTTCCATAGCTGGATTTCCCCAGACAGATTTCAATACAAAGCTAGTTAATTTCTTTTTAAAATTAGTGTTACCTGTTATTCTAAAGGAATTACAGTCAAATTTTCTCATTTCTACTTTACGTTTATTTCAAAAATTGTCACATAAATAAGCTTGATAATTATTTCATTTATTTAGTTTTAGCTTATTTAAAAGAGTCTTTTTAGTTGGTGTTTATAGTTGCTGCTATAGTTTTCCGTCAATATTAAGAGCAAGTAGACAGATGCCATTCAGAATAACAACGAAAAACGTTTTTCACTTTACCTGAAGACGGCGAACGGTTGATTCAGCGAAAGAAAAACTAAAAGGCAATTAAGTTGTTGAAAAACATAGAATAGGGACCTTAAGCACCAGGACGGGAGAGGAGGACGACGCCTTACCGGAAGTGAAAAGTTGCATTTCGATAGCAGTGCGCATGCGAATAGGTTCCATCATCCCGTCCTGCCCTCGTCTTCGACGTGAAGTGAGGAGTTTTGACGTCGTGCACAGAACGTAAGTAAATTTTGGCTTTTTTTGTCCTGAAATGTAACTGTTGGATCCAAGTACTTAATGTAATGTTAAAAGTTGGTATCGATGGTTGTCAGAATCAAGTTAACGGTAACTGGGATAAAAATGAAACAATTTTTTTACTTTCTTTTGTCAGTACATACCGCTCACAAGCTCAAGATGTCGACAAACCTTCCCGCGAAAAAGCAAGAAGGCGATAAACCGGCGTAAGTACAAACTTAATATTCGTACTGAATGAAGTTAGCTGATATTCTGTGGAAATATGTTTACCCTGAGCTGCCCTGATTAAACTATAGCTAGATAAAACCCCAATAATCTGCTCATGTGTTAATAAATCAATTCGATGCTTGGTGTTACCTTAAATTTGTTAAATAAATAAGCTTATGTACAAACTTGCGACTTTTAGAGTGTAGTTCTTGTAGAATGTTCGTATTTCATATTTTTCTCCATTTTGAAAATTTTAATTTCCTTTGATAGCAGCGATTTCCCTCAGCGATGAAAGCTTTGTGTGTGTATGCTTTTAAGCAACACTTTCTTGCATCTTCGTATAAGCTTATGTTTAAAATTAGACTAGCCGACAAATAGCAAGAAGGTAATCCTGGCAAACCAGTATGTACGTAAATAAATTTGTCATAGAAATACACACACACACACTTGTATATATTATATAAATAGTTACACATATATACGTATTATAGTAGTTATTTCCTAAATATTTATAAAAGAAAACGAAGAGATGAAGCAACTGAAACAAAAGAACAGTTATGTCAATAGAGAAGCTACAGAAAAACAAACTTAGCTTATCTTAATTCTTCATTTCATTAATTAGTGTATCTACCTCTAGACAGCTAGGAGTCTTCAGGTTCTAAAATATTTTTTTCCATGATTGTGGTAATACAACCCTTTTTAATAATTTTTTGTTGTATTGCTTGTTTCAATATTTATCTGCAGTGAAAAGATGATGTTTTGGACTGACAGACACGATGTAATTCTCTGTCGAGAAATTTTGATGCACAATCCCTTTCAGTACAAGAAGAGGTCAATTCAAAGAGGACAGGTTTGGAATGACATCGCTGAACGACTTGTTGCAGTTGATGAAGTAAGATTCAAGTCAGATTTAGACAGAAGGGGTGTTCGTGATCGATACAACCTGTTAGCAAATAAGCTGAGAAGAAAGCTAAAAGATGAAAGGAAAGCTTCCGGAATTGAAACTGATATGTCAGAGGTGGAAGTTGCTCTGGAAGATTTGATCGAGAGGGAAGATGAATCGGATAAAAAGCACAAGGAGAATCAAGATCAAAACGTAAAGAGGAAAGAAGATCGACAACAGGCTGAAGATATTCGCACAAAGTCATTGGAGAGACTGGGGAAATTCGGAAACGAAAAGGGCAAGACAGCAACCTTCAGACCAAAGCTAAGAAGAAGAGGGCAACTGGAGGAGATGCAGTAGTGTTCTTAAGAGAAAGAACTGAGGCAATGGTTGCTGCTCGTAAGGAGGAGGTCAATATGAAAGTAAAACAACAAGAGGCTGAGAGCAAACGACACCAGGATTTTCTCGAATTGATGAGGCAACAACAACAGCAACAGCAGCAGCAAATGCATAACATGCAAGGTATGCTTCTCCAACAACAGCAGCAGCAAACTCAGTTGATTATGGCTCTCGTGTCTAAGTTAGACCATAAATAAGCCTTCACACAATGTATTGTGTGGATTTGTTGTTAGTGCTGTTTATCTGTCATTTCTGAGATGATCGTTTAATGTCACGTGTGTCACACTGGCAGATCTAGACCTTGAGATGGGGGGGGTTTCAAGAAAAGTTTTTTTTGCCCCTTTGGGCCTCCGTTTGGTCTAAAAATAAGGGGGGAGGCTGGTTCCCCCCAGGGCCCCTCCCCTGGATCCACCACTGTGTCAGAATAATTCACCTGAAATTGTGAAAATTATTCACCTGAAATTGTGTTTCATGTATTTGAGGCTTAGTGTCTCTTGTTCAAGTTATGTTGATTTCTCTTCTTGTATTGATCTTGAAAACTTCGCAATGTTGACTGTACAGATCATATACGTCGTGATATGCTAGACAACAAGTCTTTGTGAAATGTCCCTGCAATCAACCACTCTGTGATACGATAGGGGGAAAGGACACAGCAACATTTTGCTTCATATGATTTGTTGCCTAGTGTGTCCTGACCTTATAGTTAGGCACTGGGTGCAATTTGGAGCTTTGAACTAATTTAACATTAAATATGTACATGCCAGACCATTTGCTAGGGTAATTTTACAGTTGACAATATTAGTTTGTTGTATTGATGAAAAATAAAAGCCAACTTTATAATCCATTTTTGATTGCATATGCCCTAATACGAGCAGAAACCCATGGGACCAGTAGAAAGGGTCCACTTAATAGAGGTGTCCATGTAAGGGAGGTTAAAAATGCACCCCTTTCATGGCTTGCACAAAGGGTAAGTGTCCCCTTGAGGGAGGTGTAAATTGACAGATGTTTGACTTTTTGTTATGGTACTAATGATGAGAATTTGATTGACTATTTGATATCTTTCTTGATTGGCTCTATTATTCTCATGGCCTATTTTTTATTAAACAGTGATGTTGCGAGAATCTCATAACATCACTGTTTAATAAAAGTATAGGCCATGGGAATAATAGATCCAATCAAGAAAGATATCAAATAGTCAATCAAATTCTCATCATTAGTACCATAACAAAACAGGGATGAAACCATGTCACTAGGCTTAAAGCTTTGAGGGGAGGGGGGAGGGGTGTGGCAACTGTGAAAGCTACATGTAAGGCAACGATGTTAGCAGTGGTTTTCAGAGGCTTTTTTCTCAATGGCCAAGGTAATACCCAAGCAAACATAGTAAACACCTGGATATGGTCAAGGTTTATTTAAGATAGAAATGTAATACAAACAATGCATGTTACATGATAATTATCAGACATTTCAAAGGTCTTCTTCATATTTATTTTCTACACAATCCAGTCACTGAAAATTTCTTGGGCATATTAACACTTGTGCATTACTGATGTTAATATAATGCAAGCTACACAAAATAGTCCTGAAGTGTTGGTGGATCCACAGAAAAGAAATCAGAACTGATTGTGATAAAGGCAGGTGTGAGCATTTCTTATGATAGCACCAACAAGATACATTTTTCCTACTGAGGATAGGCCAACTTTTAAATTATTTTTGAAATCAAGAAACTTAAAATAATTAATAATATCTCCGAAGAGCCATTCAACAGATATACGTAGAGCGCTCATGGCGGCATTAAACTCCTGCATTTGAGGTGTTAGTACTGCATTTCTAAAAGGGCACTGCAG